>WIQG01000500.1:0-80919 GCA_014925785.1 Mycena galopus ATCC 62051
GGGACTCCGAAAACAAGATGATACCGTAGCAGCTTCTTTGGCGGTCTCCCAGTGCTCCGTCGCCTCAATCCAGCTACCTCACGCAAACGAACCATTCTATCGACCTCGGCCTCCCGACGCATCTTCTCCCCCCGGGCTATTTGGCGTGTAGTACCATTTGCATACCTGTGAACGACATTGTTCCGGTCGTTGTGGAGATCACCAGTTGTGGCGCCATGCTGTAGCCGAGCTGCAGTGGCGCAATCCAACTCCTCGTATCTGCAAGTGTTCATCTTACTGGGATATAGATAAGGATGGGGACTTACTTGATCATTGACTCAATGGGAGCCATATCAATGCCAGTCTGAACATTGTTCCACCGATGTTGACCTTCACCCAGGTTTGTCGATGGTGATAGGAGTGACCGTCGGCCGACCATTCGGACACTAACTCCGACACGTGTTATAACAAGTTTTCCTCAGATTTTTCGCTGTCCAAGCATCTCAGCATCCAAAATCCCGAAATGCCAGAATGGGATTAATGTATTGGATATACAGATACATAAAAAGAACAGAAATTGGGCAAATGAAAGGAGCTATGTGGTTGTCGAACCCAACCAGTATACCACAGAATGCAGCGTGCGAGCACCGTGGACGCAAGGTGCGGAGCATAAGGGTAGAGCACAAGGAAAGCACAGATTTGAAATTTACATCGTTCATGCGCCCAGTGAACGGAAGAGGCAGTCAGGAAGTGGGTTGGGAGCAAATTGTGGTATTGCGGTGCAGAGGGTGTGCAAATGCCGCTACCGCTCTTTGAGCGCCCTAGTAATTTACACAGGACTTAAGTTGTTGAAGCTGGTGAATACGATATGTACACAATGGCCGGGTAACGACTGCCGGAAGAACGGAGGAGCCAGGGAGCCAGGGAGCCAGGGAGCAAAAAAGCGCGCAAGAGGGCATGTTGATGCCGAGATGAAGGATAGTAACAATCCACAAAAGGAGCAGGCCAATGCAGGGTGGGGATCGACCACAGGAAGCGAGCACCCGCTAGAATCGGCCTCCCGAAGTGATCGAGCGGCGGAGAAAAAAAACCGCGCGGGGGACACCTGACCCGGCCAAAGCCACGTAAAGCCGTGCGGAGATGCTACCCAAATGCCCTATTTGTGTGGCGAACCTAGAATACAAATGCCGGGCGTGAAAGAGCTGATGTAAGCGCGTGGATGACTGGTAGCAGAAAAGTGTGCGCGGGCCGCTCCGATGCTGCTAGAGCCATGGAGTGTTGGTTGGTGGTGCAGATCGAGTGTCCCATGAGAACTGTAGAGGCGGAAACCGGATCGGCGCGCAGAGCGGCCGCTAGAAGCCCAGGGGCAGGCCGGAACGCAACGGCGGTGGGGAACCATCCACAGCGCCGAGAGCCACGAAATCTGAGGTGTAGGTATTTTCCCACTCTCTGATTGCGTGAGGAATATAGTGAGCGATTTCGTAGCCAGCAAAGCCTATTATACGGAAGGAACCAGCAGGGAGAGAAACGCGTGTGTGAGATGCCCCGAGGCAGCCAGAGCTGAGGAAGATTGTTCGTCGGTAGAATAAGAGTTCCCCATGAACTTCGTGAGGGCACATAGCGAATGAGAGCCTCGGGGATGCCAGGGAGCTACAAAGGGTTTTACAGATGGGAATGGCGATTCCAAGCCCTATTGTGGCGATACGGACCTGTCGAATTGGGAGACAACTGAGAAAATCCTAGAAGGAGTTGGGCCCAGAATACAAAGGGATTGGGCTGCAGGAACCAATTTTATAAGAAATTTGGTGCCAGAATGTCGACCAGCGCGATGACGATTACGAGGGCATCCGCGGGCATTTGGACAGCAAAAGCATGGTGGTACTGTGGATATTGCTATGAAGAACAAAATTGGAGACATAGAGTGCCAGCCGAGGGACCAGAGCTGAAGGGCGGCCAGTATGGCGAAGAGGAAGAAAGAATTGATGGGAGTGATGTGAATGCAACATGCGTAAACAAATACCCCATCGAGACGGCGAGACGGGCCCTCGCGTAACGGACCATCAATGGCGGGTGCGCATGTGCGGGGCGCCCAACGTGCACCGGGATTTATCGCGGCAATCACTACTCAGAAAGGAAGCCCTTCTAAGGTGATGCATCGTGATGGCCTCTCGTTAGAGGCAACAATGCATCGCCCTAAGCCTCTGATCAAAGGCAAACGATGCTTCGTTGCCCCAGATACGCCTGGGCACAGGCGTTGTACACTCCGTCAGCACCAGTGTCACAGCGTTCAAGCATGGTGACCGTGACATCGCGTCGTTCATCACCGCATGCACCTCACGCGAGTTCTGCCGCACGGACCCGTGTCCTACGGCTGAGGTACACACCAAGTATGCCTGAATCCTTCCTTCTTCTCTGGCCAAGGGCCTGCTGACAATGTTATTCGGAGGGTTCATCTCCACACTGATATCCGTCCCGCAATGCCCGCGCCAAATCCGGTTTGTCCCGGTGCTGCCATGCGCGCGGGTGATTAGTACGTGCAATCCATACTTACCTTCTCCCACCACCCATTCACTCACGCTCGCCGAAATACGATCTCGAATCATGAACCAATCTGACATCACGCTCTGGCCAGCCTATGCGTGATGTCACACTGGTCCATGATTCGCACTCTTGCACACAACATCAGGGGAATATGGCCAAAGTGCAGCTTGCAATTAGTAAATACATATCATTAGATGCTTCATTTGAAATATCACAAAGGTCTATGAATAAATAAATATCTCAGAAGCTTCACAAAAAAGTGTGTTTTGGGAATACTTGCACCCTCCAGAACTCACTTATTTCTCAATGGATTCCTTCGAGCCCAGTCGTAGAGTTGTCCATATAATGGTGGTCTAAAATAGTTGCCAGCTGACCCCGAACGTACGAGGCCGCGTTGAGACGGTAGAAAGGAAAGATCAGAAATGCTCGGAATATGAAGGTTGAAACGTGACATCACATTGACGGTGACAAACTTGTGCGGGCTTTTTGCAAACACCAAACACGAACAGCAGATATCCGAGGAAGCAAAAACAAAGTTCAATGAAGAAGAAATGGCGCAGGGAGAGCGGAATTTTAAGACCGAAAATTTTCAAGAGCTGAGAGTAAAATCGGAATCTGTTACGTAAGAAAATACTCAGCCACCGTGATGGTGATTTAAGGTTCATTAGATTCGTTTCTAATGAAAGAGTCAGGTTTGGATCACAGACGCTATCGAGGCTTCAAAAATCTAATGAATCTAAGGCACAGCCACTATTTTCATTACGAACGGAAAATGTCGACCGTAAAAAAACGAGGTCGCAAGAATGGCGGTCACGAGATATTATGAACGATTACTCTGTACTCGTAAAATTGTGGCATCGAGCAAGCCGGCAGCGTATACGGCGAGGCTATGATTGACAGTCTGTGCCACTACAGACCTTGTTTCCTGTGCCCACAAAATCCCCGCTGGTCCAGAGGAAACCTGCCGCGGCTGCCGGACCTGTTCAAGCAGCATTACGCAGGGAGCTGGGCGGGCGGGCATGTACGCTGTATGACAATCAAATTGAGTGGGCTCTTTGCTCACCATTATGGACAACAGAACTCACTCTCAGTCCATGCACAAGCCGACGTTGAAACCATGCGTCCCGCGCTGTCGTAGTGTGGCAGAAAGAAGCCGCCAGGGTGTCAGGAGGACGTGAGCGTCGCGTGATTCGGCGCACCCTGAGTTGATCTGAATATGTGCTCAACTCTCTATCGGCGCCAACTTAGCGCCGTGCTGCTGGACTTCTTACAAAGCAACGGGTCAATGTCGCGGGCTTCTTATCTGAGAATCCTGGCCCTAGGATGTTTTGACATTGTCATAACGCTCCCGATCTCGATTATAAACTTGGTCTCTTTCTTCGCCACCTTGTCGGGTCCAAGTTCTCTCCCCGCCTATATTAGATGGCAGGCTAATCATGCGGACTTTTCCCCGTAAGGAGTTCCGTACGGCGACCTGACGGATACTCCATGGGACACTTTCACCACTTACTTCGACTATGGGCAGTACGCTGTGCTGGCCATTGCCATATTCGCTCTCTTTGGAATGACCGCGAGTGCACGTTCCGCGTACTGGGCGCACATCGGCATCGTCGGCAAGCTTTTTGGGCGGAAATCGACCGTACGCCAACGTCAGTCCTCTGTGGGACTAGATTCAATCACGTTTGGTGCTCCGAGCAATGCGGCGAACTTCCGACAGGCGTAAGTCGATTCAACCACGATAAACGCAGGCTGAAGGTGACTGACGGAATATCAGCAGCAGTACCTTCGCTTTCTCGGGTCCATCCGAGTCCGAGACCAAGTTAGAGTCAAATTCCTCTTCTGCCCCCGCCCGTGAATCCACTGAGGAAGCCAAAACCATCGCGTTGCCGTAAGAATTAATTACACTGTTCATATTGTTGTCATTCTTTTACTCTCTTCATAAAATTGGCCTGTCTGAGGCTTTTTAAGCTTCGCAAACTCCGCCCTCCCCGGGATTCTCCCGAAAGCTATATGCTTTGCACTGACCCAGTTATTGGAATCGTGAAACTCCATCGGTGCCATGCCGAGAAATAAAATCCTTTCGCCCTTCTGAAATCACATTCCGATTCTTGGGATTAGCTCTGAAATACTTATCTGTGCTTCGGCCCGCAACGTCGGCATCAATTCGGCAGTGCTCCGCCGAAACGGGATATACCAGATGCGACATGCGCGGCACACTGCAAGTACGACACAATTCCAAGAATGGCATATGCGTTGAAGATGTGTTCGCTTAACGCCTGAAAGTCAACCATGCCACTTCTACCATTTACCAGCCTCCTTCCTCTCAACCACCACTGCCGCCAGCCGCCAGCTGTTTGAAGCTCTGTATGACCATTGACACACCGCGATGGACACAGTGAGGGCTCCTGTAGAGTTGGGGAAGGTGAATGAGACAGCACAATGTTTGGCGCAGGTATGTCCGACGTTTGGTGGACTGTCAATGGTGCATCGAAATCGCAATTACTCAACAAGCCAGTGGGTTGGCCCCGAGATCAGGAGGACATCGAGACCACTGCCATTAAAATGGCCTGGAACATGAAACAGAAGGAGTGATTATTCGCTCTCAGACTGCAACTAAGACCGGAAGCAAGATGCAGTGAAAATGGATCTTATAAGCACGGCGAAAGATTTTTTGTAAATTTTACATCGAATGCGTCCTCGTACCCTGCCTCTGATCAGGATACTGGATAATTTAATTCAATTCGACAAGAGGTGTGACCCGCGACCAAAAGAACCAGTTCGACACTGAGACACCTCGGCGGCGGGACCGTGATAGCCCTAAAAATTTCGACACATACCCAGATGGTTGTCAGCATGGTTCCAATTGGTTAAAGAGCTTCTGGCGGACACTTCCCAAGGTCTGCAGCTGATGATTCACCATTTTAGCTGAATACTGTTCCAGTGACTTCACACCACTGATATTCACACCTGTTGTGATTTGTGTACTTTAATCAAAGGACCCACATTCGCTACAGGAATTGGGATCTGGTAAAATTACATGGCATACTAACGAAACACAATCATCCACCATATCCATATCTTTCTTCTCTGTAGCACTTTTGATTCTGCAGCCAGGAAAGCGCATTGAAAGCAGTTGATTTGGCAGAAAAATATCTCTGTTGGCAGATCAAATGCTCACCCACCGGTCGGATGACTTGAGTGGAACCAGTTTTTTGGTTCGAAATACCCTCGCTCAGGTTTTTTGAGTTATAGAGGAACAGAATGACTCTCTACTCATTTGGGTGACCACTGAGGTATTTTACAGGCGATTCTGGAACCGGTTGGCCAATTCGACACCAGACGCCGTGACGCGTGACCTACAGTGGTGCTCTAAAAAAATGCCTGATGGTGTTGTGGTATGTTGGGGTCACCAAATGATTCCGAACAACTTGTGGGTGCGAAATATGGGTGGATAGAAGAGTATCTGACATCTTGATATTGCCAAAAAAGGAAATTTCTTCACAATATTTGATTTTCTGGCTGTTGGAAAAATCAACTATTTTTCGGAGGACCGTGGGAAAAGATTAAGGGCACAGCATGAAAGGAATTGTTAAATAGACCCAATTCACATTTTGAAGAGTGTGATCTGACCCAGTCAATGCTTCCCAAAGCTGGCTGCAAGTGGGCTATTTTGACTGAAAATCCATGAAAAACTGCCAAAAACCATGAAAATGGCCAACTTGTGACCTACTTTCTGAGCTATTGAGTCTGCCAAACTCCTCCATTCAAGAAGTGAATCAGGTCTATGTAGCAAGCCCTTTCATGCTGTGCACTTAATTTCTTCCCATGGTCCTCCAAAAAAATAGTTAATTTTTCCAACAGCCAGAAAATCAAATATTGTGAAGAAATTTCCTTTTTTGGCAATGTATCAAGAGGTCAGATACTCTTCTATCCACCCATATTTTGCACCCACAAGTTGTTCGGAGTCATTTGGTGACCCCAACATACTACAACACCATCAGGCATTTTTTTAGAGCACCACTGTAGGTTCAAATTTCGACTTCGACAAGGGGGGGGGGGTTGTGACCCGTGACCGACGGATTGAATTTAAGTGACCAGTATTGTCAGAACATCTTAGCGCTGACTCGGCAACGGTTGTTAAAAGCTTCCACCCGGAACTTGAGCTCGAAGCCGCTCGATTTGTTCTACCATCCATGGTTCAGGTTGTGAGAATGAAATATTCATCACGCGGGCATCGCTCGTTCGAATTGAGCAGGGACCATGGAATATTGGCTTTAATCCTTTTTTTTTCCGTCCTTCCAAATTGGTTGGCCATTTCCTCGGGTGTAACGCGCGGAACACTGAAGCCCTTTTGCAGCCGAAGAGATGGGGATATATCCCAGCGGAGTCCGTGTGCGGACAAATTTTAAACTTGAGGCGACGAAATACCATATGACTGGGCATACCCAGGTTAGGTTAGAATGCACGATGTAGTTTACAACGCACCCAGTACTGCACGTACCTTTCGTCTAGCAAATTTGAAATTCCGATCGGTTTAATTCGGCTGCTCGTTCGAATCGAGACTGGGTGATAGGTCCTTGAAGTGGTTTTTCGTGCTTTTCACCTTGGATTTGGATTCCCTTGATAATTGAGGGTAGGCGGGTGTTTAATCGTTCAAGTCCTCTTGAATTTGGCTCGGAACTCCTCTCAGTCGATTTGCGGTTTGGGTTGCATTTTCATCACAGCGCACATCGACTCTCTCTCTCCATTTTTGTCAAGTCCGAATGTGCAGCTTCAAGCCTTTTTCAACTCGGGGTACCGGTTCGTATCGAAAACTTCGCGCATTCTTGTGAGTCAGAAGTTTGGAGTGCTAACCTGTTTTTCACAAGCGTGTGGAGGACTCAGTGGCGGCTGGTCCGCACCCACTCACTCTTGTGTTCCCCATTTGAATCTTCGTCGTATGCGGGAGTCGCTCGTTCGAATCGGACTCGAGTCTTGCATCGGCAGGTTAAAACCTTTTTTTCTCTCGCCTTCCCATCCTTTCAAGGCGTTAACTCGGATTCTGACTTTCGAACGTCGAGATCACTTCGCTTCCCGCAGCAAGAAACATTCCAGTTCAGCTACATATTAACTACCCCGTTAAGGAGGCGCAAAAAAGCATTGTCATGACTTGGTGCACATCGGAGGAGTAGAAGATTCAGTGGTGGTCGGTCCGCGTCCGCCGATCATCGTGGGCCAGAATCGTGGGAATCAGGCGGGAGTCACTCGTCCAATCGAGGTTGGGTCATTGCGTTGCTTGAAGATGTTTTTTTTCTGGGTACCTCATTTAGCTTTCCCTCGCTTGAATGCATAGCATAGCCTGAGCGGATGAATGAGGTCAGGCTGCACTTGGTTCCACCTCGATGTATTACCTTGTACATTTGATTGGGTGCTTGCACGTCCCGAATTAGGATACATATTCTCATGCAGGGCATGTACACTGGTACTGGGAGACTCATGGGGCGGTTAGTCAGCACTCGCTGTGACTGCCACCAACAATGAAGTCATGTGGGAGTGGCTCGTTCGAATCGAGTCAGGGTCATGCATAAAAGGGAGGAGGGTATTCTTTTTCTAATTCATTAGGGTCAGTCAGAGTAGGTTTTAATCAGTCGTTTCTGGACTCGTTTCTCGAGTCGTTTCTTGAAATATTAAAGCGTGGGAGAAACGAGAAACACCTCAGAAACGATGTAAAAACTCCTCCGGAGGAGTTTTTACATCGTTTCTGAGGCGTTTCTCCCGCCAAATAAATCCAGGGTCGTTTCTTCCCGCGTTTCTGATGCCAACAATTTTCAGAAACGACTTCAGAAACTACATCAGAAATGACCCCAGAAACGACCTCAGAAACGTCGAAACGACCTACTCTGACTGACCCTATTGGCGGTCGTTTTGTGGCTTTTATGTTGCTTTTGATTTACCTTGAGCTCTCCATGACCATGTTGAAATGAGCGCGGAAAGCGAAGGCGTAAAATTACATACCGGTGTATTTATTCCGGGTTGAGATCCGACGTTGAAATTGGCCCGACGGGAAAAAATATCTTATTCGAAAGACCACACCCAAGTCAGATTAGGATGTAATTTAGTTTGCAATGGACCCAGTACATCACTACTCACCGGCCCCACCCAATTTATTTTTTGCCGCTGCATTGGCCTTTTTATAGGTTTTGAGAAGGTCTTCTGCCTTGCCGAGCTCTTTCGACGCGTTGTCAGTATTGATGGGATCCATGCCGAGAGCGCTGGGTATAAAATTGGGTGTGGAAAGTTAATGTCTTCCGCGAGCAGATGCTAGATGGCAGTTCGGGAGAAGCAGGAGATGACTGTAAAAACAATTTGACGGCGGACTGTGGAATTTGTCCTTGGGCAGAGGGTGTGGATATATTGCATTTGGCGCATCGCATCAGCGCATCTCAGCTGTTTGACAACCACTCCGCCAAATGAATAGAATCAGTGCCCCCAGAAATATACCTGACACTCTTAATATCAGTGACCAAATAAGTTAGCCAGGAATGCTATCTGATATGTGAAGAAGACCCGGCGCTGATCTCTTACCTGATTTGGGACATGCCGGAGCACATGTCCGCCATCCTGATACTGCTGGTGGTAGGTGCAAATTATTTGCACCTGAAATTGCTCCTGACATGCTGAGTGTCAGGAGCAGTATCCAGTGCACTTCAACAATAAGAATCAGGTACAGTATAGGGAAGCTCTCGAACACAATAAGAATCAGACGGCTTGATCCTGGCCATCACTCGGCATCAGGTGCCGTGATTCTTATTGTGTCTGGGACTTACCTCACACTGCACCTAATACCCGCCGTTTCAGTGAATCGGAAACGGCACCCGAACACTTGAGGTGTCAGGAGCCATATCAGGCACAAACAAATTCCACCTGACACGGGTAGTGTCGGAATAGCTGAAACTGGTTCCAACATATGCCAAATCAGTTGGAAAATTGTAGTAATTTATTCCCCACATATCAGGTACCATTCCAGTTGACACTATTTGGTAGCTGATACTAAGGATGTCAGGCACATTTGCTGGTGCACCAATTCTATTCATTTTGCGGAGTGAACACCAGTTCACACGCCCGCTGTCCGAATGCGGCCATCCGTATATGGACCGTTGCCATCAAACACTTGGCACCAACCGTAGATTTAAGCACGTTCGCGCGCCCGCCAAATTCCTTAAATCCGCAACACTATGTAAATCCGACGATCGCCTCACGCGGCTTCAGACGACGTGAGCCTCTTGTCTCGCTCCGAGGTAAGCGTGTTTTCTCTCTTGCGAGGTGAGTTCCCATTCTCCTTTTCCCTCATATCTTCTTTGTTCTTTCTTTGTCGAAGCCAGCCGGCTCGAAAGACGATGCGTTCGCGGCCGCTGCGATCTCGTCGTCGAGGCGATATGGTTTCCTGCCCACCGAAGAGTACGTAAGGCGCACTTTGTTCCATACCGGACGATGGCTCGCATCACATGAGCAAGGGACGAGACGAAGTAAGTTCCCTCTGTTCACTTCACGTCGGCGCGGAGTGGCTTACCTGTCTACCTGTACTCTTGCTATTCCGCCAAAGGGAACATCGTGCTCGGGACGGACTTGCACGGAGGTCCTCGTCCCATTCTCCTTCTCCATCCCTTTGTGTATCTTCTTCGTCTTTCTTTCATTTTTTGTTTTCTCCTTCTGGCATTACGGTTTGTACCTTCTACCGCGCTTCTCCAGCTCACCTGGGGCAACATCAAGAGTTCCGTCAATTTGGGGAACCACTCTACGCGGGTGAAGTGCTGATCTTTTGGCCACCGATTCCTTTCTCTTTTTTCCCTTAGTTTGGTTCTTTCCTCCAAGTCATTCCTGATATACTTTGTCCGAAGCGTATGCGTTCGAGGCCTTTTCGTTAAGAGCAGATGTTCATTCATTCATTCATTTCTCGATTTGAGTGCTGCAGGCCCCTTGGGGCCCATGTCGCACTTTACAGCATATCTAATGTAGTTTATGGCTGGCTATGAGTGTGTGTATTGGGTGGTGGGGTGCGCGCGCGGGTGTAGGAGGTGGGAGAGTGCCGCGGAGGTGACTAAAGTACGTATCGTGGTGTGGTCGTATGATAATAAGAGGTTTATATTGCGTATGCTGTCTAAAGAAAGAGAGAGAAAAAAATCAGGGAGGTCACACTTCGTAACTTGGGAAGCGGTCCGTGGCGCGCACGAATGCAAGGACAGGGGCGCCTTCGGCCTAGGAGGATATGAGGGAGCGGAGGGAGAGTCGGGCTGACTTGACTCGGAGCATGAGGCGGATGCGGGCGTGGCGGTGCGCGGGGCAGGAGAGGAGGAAGTGGGGCACGGATTCGCCGACGGCGCAGTGGGGGCAGTGGGGGAGGGGGCCAGGTTGAAGCGGTGGAGGTAAGCGTTTAAGGCGATGTGTCCGGTGCGCAGCTGCGTTAGAATGCTGCATTGCGGTCTGCTCAAGTCCGAGTACATCCTCTTGAGCGCTTTCGACGGGGTCGCGCTGTCCGAGAACGCCGAGATGCGGGTGTGGCGGGGCGACTCTTTCCAATCCTCGAGCCATTGCGTCGAGAGGGATTTGGATCCAATCCCAGCTCCGTGCGTTCATGCATCATATTTGGATTAATAATCGTCTCAATTGTCCCCCGGCACTCTGACCTCGAAGCAAGTAATGAAGCAGCTAACTCGACAGCAACGAAGGAGGCCCTGCATCGCTCAGGCCCAGCCGACGATCCAACCATTGTAGACGCGAATTTTCAGGCAGCCATGACGGAGACATCACAGAGGGATCTCCAAGCTTCGTCTGGATGATGCAGTCTTTAGCAGATGAAGACGAAATGGAGCCATTCGTCGAAGCGATCCTGGACCTGTTATGGGGACCTGGGGGTCCCCGAGTCTATACCACCCTCGTCACTTCGTCACTTCGGCTAATTTTGCGAAAGTTAGTCACCTCATGTAAATTAGACATATTTGAGGTATTATTCGTCACTTGAGACTGCCAGCAGTGTATTTTCGTCATTTAAGACTTCCCGCTGCAAAAGTTTGTCAGTTCAACATTTTTGTCCACACGAAGCACGTGGCCGTTGTTGTACCAGCCTTCTTTGTCCTCCGACCATCATGTGCCCTCCATTAACCACCATGTTCCCTCGAATTACTGCTACACTGTGTCTGCGACATTAATGTACTCCAACGATGTTGGAAATCAGGTTCCAGCTCGGAACAACCTGAATGTTCGTTCCAAAGATAATCTGCTCAGTCGCTGCTGAATATGCGTTCCTCAGAGCCCACCAACCCATCTGTGACTGCTGCTTTTGTGGGGCACGACATATCAGGTATAAATATCGCTTTCACGTTTGGCTCCGTGCTCACAAGTCCAGCATCCGTCGCTGCCGTTGAGCTTTCAATGGTCTTTGAATCCCAGACAGAAAAACCAGCTCATCCGCCCCGAAAACAACTCAAGCTTGGCCCGCTCAAAGGATGGGGCGTCCAACGTGATGGGGTGGCAATGAGCGCTGCTGACTACGCTCAAAAGGACTGGGATGAATTCAAAGGAGTATCCGAAGTACGTCAAGGCAGTCCTGCTCGCCGATTCAGGCGCATAGATTCCACTTGAATTTTTTTTGACTTACTGCACGCACGCCGAGCTATTTTATTCATTCACATATACTCCTGTAGACTCCCTGTAACTAGCTTGTCCCTTACCACCTACTTGTAGTGATAAAACGTCGACAGAATCCTGCACCAAATGCAAATGAACATGGATCCGTGTTAGGGAAATTCTATATGGCTCCCCGGGGCGCAACTCGTGAAACCCGTGCCCCCCCGGAGCATTTCAGGGGTAATAGCACCCCTCACAGTTTCTCTCAATCGGAGCCAGATCTTGAAGATAACGATTATGTCTCGTCCGATAAGTCTGATATTCCGTGTGGATCTGTTCTATCACTGTCCATTTTTGCTTCATTGTCCCTGCTCACTTGCAGTTTTGCATGGCTTACTTCAACACCCTGATTTCTCTGAATTATGCAATACTGCGTACCATCAATATCCGCTCGTGTGCAAGTGCAGAAAACACAGTGGCTATGTCAAACGGCTTGCTTTCAATACTCCAAAGACACAACCCACAGAAAGAAAGACTGTAAGAGTAACCGTAGCTCAGTGCGGGAACATGGAAACTAGTGAGGGCATCTGAAGAGAAGAAAGGATAAGGATTCCCATGCTAGGTGAAGGTTTATAAACTAGCCAGTAGCACATGTCCAAAGGGATCTACAATGATCCCAGGCCCGGTCACATAACACATGCCAGTGCGAGTGACGGGTGGAGGCTAGTCTCTCGCAGACAGACGCTTCAACAATTGATCTCGTACCTCAATTTGTTGAAGTCTCTTATTAAGTGCGGGGGTCCGATCGGGGTAGGATCTTGTTATATAATCTACACAGCCACATATGTTCTATCTCATTTCTCCACTGTATAGTACGTGTTTTGGGGAAATCTTTGAGTTCAGATAGACTATAAACACCTGCTTGCACCTTATTGCTGACTCAAAATTCCCGTTAACACACCGGAATCCACTGAATAAAATCCTCAATTATCTCACATGACTTTCAACCACCAAGCTCAAATGGCACGGAAAAGGCTCCAATAAATCCGAGGAACTTGGGAGGAGTTTTAAAAACAATATTAGACACTAAAACACGTGAATTCCATTTATTGTGCTGCCCTCGTCGCGCTTTCAAGGAGATGTGGCGGTGTAGATTATGTAACAAGCTTCTACTCTGATCGGACCCCCACACTTAAAAACGGACTACATGGAGGCCGGAGTGAGGGCCGGAGGGACAGAGAGTGAAGCTATGAGCATTGGTGAAATGGAGGGAGGTGTGGGAGGAGGTTCCGGATGGTCAGAGGCTGGACAGGCCTCGTCCGGACAGTCCGGACGATTTGGTGCCAGACGAAAGGCCGGACGAGGAGCCAGATGAAGGACCGGATGAGGGGCTCCCCTGACATCACCCCC
Source organism: Mycena galopus ATCC 62051 (assembly GCA_014925785.1). NCBI lineage: Eukaryota > Fungi > Basidiomycota > Agaricomycetes > Agaricales > Mycenaceae > Mycena > Mycena galopus. The sequence continues at coordinate 13,534 of WIQG01000500.1, forward strand.
CCCCCTTGGAATACAGTGTCCTGACGTATGAATCGGATGTTGTCGCAGAACAGAGTTTGAGGCTGGTAGACAGATAGTCGGGTCAGAAGTCCGGATAATCGAGGGTACGGGTGAACCAGAAAGAAGATAAAATGATCCCGGAAAGTCGTAGATGTATGGGTATGGAATGCAAATCGGGTGTGAAATGGGAAATATGCTGTGTGGGCGTGAGGCACAGGTGCAGCTGGAAAGGGCTTGGTGGAGGGAGAGATGTAGGGCTCAGGTGGACAGTGTTCATTGGCAACGTGCTCGCATTGGAGCACTCGGGTTACTGGTCGCGACGATCATGGTGGTTTGGGATCAAAAGGGAGATTCCGTAACATATGTACGTACAAAACTAATATACGGAATGATATCCGATGTACCAAGGAGTAACTGAGGAGGTACATATAGGGGAAATGGCGACGAAGAGTTTATCCCATGTGTGTCACATCTCCGGAACGAGACAGAGTCGAATGCAGCCGAGGCGATCCGGCGGGGGGTGTTGGGGTAGCAGCAATAGTAGGCATCAACGGTGTCTTTGGTGAAGACATTGGAGTGCTTAACCCACTTGCAGTGTTCCGGCCTGTAGCCCTTCCAACGCACCATGTAACAGAGGCTGCTGTACCGGACCTTTGCCTCAAGGATTTCTTCGACTTCCCACTGAATGTCTCAGTCAGTCCGGAGAACGGGCGGAGGTTCATTGTTCCGGAGGCGCCCGGGAAAGGGATCCGGCTCCGCAAGCTCGAGTTTCACTACTGGAAAGACCAAATGAAGCTAGGAGTATCAGGGGGGAGAGCTCGAGCTTGTACGCGCCCTTCCCGGCAACCTTTACCACCTTGAAGGGTCCGAGGTGTTTGTCCGAGAATTTGACGGATGGATGCGTCGTCCGGATGTTGGACGCATCGACCCAGACTCAGTCTCCCACCTTGATGTCCGGGGCAGGTGTGCGACGGCGATCATAGTACAGCTTGAACTTGTCCTTGGCTTTGACGAGGGCAGCCTTGGCTTCCGGAATACCCGAAGCGATCCGGTCCCGGAATTTGTTCACAGATTCCACAGCGGAGTGCAGCCCATTGGGCTCTAACCCCATCTGGGGGAGCCTTCCGGTATCTGTCATGAGCGGGACCTGCTGCATCGAGGAATGGACGTGGTTGTTGTATGCGAACTCTGCAGTTGGAAGGAGCTCATCCCAGTTGTCCTGTTTGTAGTTCGTAAAGATCCGGACAAACTGTTCGAGCTCCTGGTTAATGTGTTCGGTCTGGCTGTCGGTCCGCAGGTGGTAAGCAGTGGATGTCGCAGGCTCTATACTGATGAGGCGCTGCAGTTAGGGTTAGGAATCCTGCACCATCGGTCCTCCTAACCCTCAGACACTAACACCCAGGAGCTAGGAGCATCACACATTAGTGCTCCTTAATGTTGCTATACAGGAACTGATCACGATTGTATTAAGTTATTCATAATGTATATAAGCACAGTAGAATCTCCTTGTACAGTAGATTCTACCTCGTCTAATCTCAGGCTTCTGCTTTGGCTTGACTTAGGGATTGTCTCCACCCTGTCCCACTTCCCCTCCATTCTATTGCGGGTTGTTTCCACACCCCGGGTATTATACCTGAGTGGATATCATACCCTGTTCGACTCGTTCCAGGTTCTGCCTCGCATCCCGACCCACAATATACGGCCTCCTAACGAGGAGTCTGTTCGGTTGGTCTTGCTGCTTGGGGACCGCACCAGTTATTAGCTGCTGTCCTGGTTGGGGTTCTTGCCGGGTTGCTTGTCATTTAGCCGGCCCAGAGGCTATTGCTGACACACAACCATGACTGCGTTGAACCCGTGGTTGGGCATCCAGAAGCTCCACAATGAAGTCCACTGTGAGGGTGTCCCAGCGCTTGTCTGGGATTTCCATAGGGTGGAGCTCTCCATGGGGTAGCTTCTGGAGGGCCTCGGTCTGGTTGCACGGATTGCAGGTGCAGATGTACTGGCCAACATGCCAGGACAGCTGAGGCCACCAGTAATTCCGAGCGATAAGCTCCAAGGTCTTCAAGCACCTGGCATGTCTGGCAACCCAAGTGTTGTGGAGCTGCACCATGATCCGGCGCCAGAGATCCTTATTCCGCGGTACGACAATCTTACCACGAAAATAGAGGAGTCCGTCCACAACCCACCACTTGGACAACCGGGGGGAGCAGACATTCCGATTCTTGAGGAGCTCCCGAGTGAGGAGTACAACGGGGTCCTCGAGTTCTGTCTCGCCCATGAAAGCCTCCCAGATGTCGTGAAGGAGGGGGATCTCGGGCCCGGCTACCACAACACCCTCTAGCACACGGACATGGAACAAGTCCGGGCAGAGGAGGGTAACATCCGTGTTGTCCGAGCTGACCCCGTGGTCGGGGCAACGGGACAACATTTCTGGTCGGCCCATAAGGTGTCCGGGTTGGTGGTGCAGTGTGAAATCGAACTGGGACAGGTACAGGGACCACCACGCTTGCCTCCGGTTCAGGTTCTGTGCTTTCCGGAAGTGCTCCAAGTTCTTGTGGTCCCCCAGATCTTGACTGGATGCTGCATACCTTCGAGGAAGTGCTGTCACTCCTCGAGGGCGTGGATATGATGGCGAGCATCTCCTTGTTGTGGATCTCATAGTTGTGCTGGACGTCGCTCAAGCTCTTGGAGTAGAACGCAACTGGGTGCCACTTTCTGTCTGCATCCGGCTGAGACATCACAGCTCCAGTCACATAGTCAGAGCTGTCCGCTTCGACCCGGTACGGATGCGACTCGTCCGGAAGGACCAGGACGGGCTCCACAGTCACTGCGTCCTTTGAGGGCTTGGAACCCGGCGGCCGCAGCAGTCCAGGTCCAGACGACACCTTTCTTTGTAAGATTGAAGAGAGGCGAGGCAATGTCTGAGAATGCGTGGATGAATCTCCAGTAGAAGTTTGTGAAGCCGAGGAACTGTTGAACGTCCTTCTTGTTCTCTGGTGTGGGCCAGGCAGTGACTCCGGTGACCTTGAACAGGTCCATCTCGACGTGGTTGTGCAAGATGATGACACCTAGGTATGATTGATGACTTCTCGAACTTGCACTTCTCCGGGTGAAGGTAGAGCCGGTGCGCCAAGAGCTGTCGGAGAACCTCCCGGATGATCTCTCGGTGGCAAGCGAGGTTGCAGTGAGCAATGAGGATTTCATTGAGGTACACCATGACGTCTCCGAACAGGATGAGGTCTTGGAAGATGTCATTAATCATCATCTGGAACATAGCCGGGGAGTTGGTAAGGCCGAAGTACATCACCAGCGGCTCAAAGAGCCCCCGGTTGGTAAGGAACACGGCCTTCCACTTGTCGCCTCCACGGATCCAGACGTTATTGAACCCCCACTGGACATTGAGTTTTGTGAAGAGCCGGGCTCCCCTTAAACAGTTAATGAGGTCATTGATTAAGGGGAGCGGGTACCAGTTTTTCACGGTCATCGCATTGAGCGCCTGGTAGTCCCGGACGAACTGGAGAGCTCTGTCCTTCTTCTTGATGAAGAAGACTGGGGACACCATCAGGGACTTGGATGGACAGATCCAGCCAGTGCTTAGCCCGTCCTCAATGAAGGCATCGAGCTCCTTCTGTTCGAGGGGGGAGATCGGGTACACCTTGCAGTTGGCCGGTTTCGTGTTCGGAACAAGCTTGATGGCATGATCCCACATCCGGCACTCCAGCAGCGCATTGAACAACTCCTTGTCAAAGACATTGGAGAAGTCCTCAACCCACACAGGCATGGAACTGCCGGACAGAGTTGAGTTCCGAGTAAAGGCTTCCGTGAGCCATTGGGAGACAGTGCTCCCAGCATGGATTTCCTCAGCAGGAGCAAACACTGTGTAGAGGATCCGGTCGCTGTCCTCGAGCTCGTTGTCATCATTGTCCGGGTCCGGACTAAGGTCCGGAAGGTCGTCCGCATCTTTGTCCGGATCATACCTGTCATCTCCATGCCATGCCTCCGAGTCAATGGCGCAGATAGATGGGATCAGACCTTCTTGAAGCTGCTGGAGGATTGCAGCCGAAGCCTTCGCAGCCCGGCGCATAGCGCGAAGCTCGTTGTGGCACGTGCTGCAACTGGTCAGACAGCGGGTCATCTGGACCTCCTTTGTCTCCCAGTCAATCTCTGGGTTGTGCTTCTGGAGCCAGGAGTAGCCGAGAATAACGTGCTGCTTCCCAAGCTGTGTCACGGCAAGTTGGATGCATGCGGAATGTCCCTTGTAGTCAACCACCATATTGACTATGCCAGAGATGCTGCCGGATACATTAGGTGTGCCATTGACATTTAGGACCGGGATAGGCTGCAATAGGCGGCAGATGGGGAGATTCTGGGAGATCACGTACTCTGAGTTGATGAGGTCTCCAGCCGCTCCGCAATCAACCAGACCCTTCACAGACATCTTTGCAGCGGTCTTGAAGGACTGCATCTCCAGTGGGATGTGCAGGGAGTTCCGACCCTCAACCGAGTCGATAAGATACCGCTGGGGTAGCTTACGCTCCCATTTCAGCCAGCTAATACGAGGAATAGAAGGGAGAGGTTCCGTCTTTGCTTCTGGCACAAAGATGGGGGGGTTCCAGCTTCAGGAGGGCTGGAACGCGAGGTGCGCCTTTCGCTCCAACTGCTGAATCAGATATATTGTCTATTTCTTCATACAAGCAGGAGTAATGATTGGAAAACACGACCGAGGGCGCACTGCTCACTCAGCCACGTCCGGAAAACCCTCCCGCTCTGCGTCTCCAGCTTCCGGCTCACCTGGAAGCCCAGCAGTGGTGGAGAGGCAAGCAAAGAGCTCTCTGAGGAGATCCTCTCCGAGTTGACAGACGACCTTGTCCAAGACGTCTGTGTGCCGGATATCTGGGGTGGCCGGACACTCTTGGGTGAGGTGTCCGGCTGCTCCACAGCGGAAACAGGTGCGGGGCGCCGGGCAGGCTTGAGTCCGGACGACATCCATCAGGATGCCGGGTGGAAGAGCAGGCGCGGGCCTGAGCACAGCCCTGGGAGCAGGAAGGAACACACCCACACAGGGCCGCATGGGCAGAGCCAGAGTGCAGACAGGGGGTGTTCCTCCTCACATACGCGCAAGGGCGTCGTACTGGCGGAAGGTGTGGACACGCCATCCGGAGTAGTTGATGAGCGTGGGAGCGGTTCTGGATGTCGTGATTGCTGCGTGAATCCGCGGATCAAGTCCCGCGCAGTACTTGGTGACACAGACGAGCGGGTCAGTGTATCCAGCTGTCGCAGTGAGCTCCTCAAAGTCGTCCGTGTACCAGTAGACATCGCAGGAGCCCTGGTGGTACCCACGGGACTCCAAGCGAAGGAGGGCCTGGTCCTGTTTGTTCTCCTCGACGAACCGGAGCCGGAACTCAGCCTCGAATTCTGCCCAGGACGGAAACGGGAACAGGATGACCATTGATTGTTGTTCCGCCCATCATCCGGCCGTGTCTCACGCCATGTCTCATGCCATGAAGGACATAGTGTACCGCACGAGTTTTTCCTCCACGACCTGCCTGTTGGTCATAAAGGCCTCCAGAACGAGTTGGAGGTAGGTGAGGACGGAGTGGAGGAACATCCGTCCTTGTGTCCGGTCACCATCGAAGATAGCTGGGGGGTTCGGTCGGAGGACCAATTTTGCTGCGGGTGTGAGGGTGGTGAAATCTGGACCTGCTGCTGGAGCCAGAACGGCAGGGACAGGGGCAGGGACAGGTGGGTTTCAACTGTTGTGCAGTAAGCGGAGGCGTAGACTCTCGATGTTGACGATAGAGCCTTCGACCGCAGTCAGTCGGGTGTCGGGGTCAGAAGCTGTGTCCGGGATGTAAACATCCAGGAGCTCGGGTTGCGCGGCCACGTTGCTGGATGATGGGGTGTCCATCGGGTTCGGGGAGGAGGAGTTGAGATTGGAAGTAGGAGAGGCCAGAGTGCTGATGTAGCGGTCCGAGTTCGAGTCTACACTGAACTTCCCAATCTTGACCAGTTGATCCCTTCGATCCTTTCTTCTGCTGTAAGGGCAACCTTAGCTCAGTGCAGGAATGCGGACACTAGCAGAGGAATCCGAAGAGAAGAAAGGATCAGGATTCCCATGCTAGGTGAAGGTTTATAAACTAGCCAGTAGCACGTGTTCGAAGGGATCTACAATGATCCTAGGCCTGGTCACATAACATATGCCAGTGCCAGTGACGGGTGGAAGCTGGAGTGAGGGCCAGAGGGACAGAGAGTGAAGCAATGAGCATTGGTGAAATGGAGGGAGGTGTGGGAGGAGGTTCCGGACGATCAGAGGCCGGACAGTCCGGACAATTGGGGGCCGAATGAGGGGCCGGACAAGGGGTTCCCCTGACAAAGACTTGAAAAACTTAGCCATTGGATTGCCAAGAAGATACAAGGGGAGAGGACAAACGAACGATGGTGGTGGTTGGAAGAAGATAGCTGTCGACACCTGTCTCACTGTCCATCTGGGAGGGGCGTTGAACAAAGTGAGTCCCCTGTATACAGCATTTGTGCCTGAGGGGCGCTGATTATGCAAGAACACCCCGGGGCACTGCATAGAATAAATCTCAGTGTTATTCTATGGCAACTTTAGTTTTTGTGTCCATTCAGTATGGTCACGGTGTGACAGAAATGTTGAACTGACGGAGATTCGCAGTGAGGAATTGAATTGACAAAGATTCACAGTTGGGATGTCCACATGACGAAAATCCGCAGCCAGGAGTCCCAAGTGATGAAGAATACCTCAAATGTGCCAAATTTACATGAGGTGACTAAATTTCTCGAAATTAGCCAAAGTGACGAACCGATGAAGGTGGCGCAGACTCGGCTCCCCACTACACATACAAAAATCATATCCCAGCATTGGTGTGCGAGCCTGATATTCACTTGGACAATCACATCACAGCCCTTCTGGATAGCTGCTGCACAGGAGTTTTGTTGATAGATACCAGTCCTCGCCGTCTCATCACCTGCTATACAGTTTATCACGGCTCAATGATACAAACATTTCTATATCATGATTTCCAAAGGTACCTGTTCATTTTTGCAAAATGTGAGGAGGTTAAGATTGGCATTCATTTGGATTGCCTAATTTTCCAGATTTTTGGGACTGTTAACAAGAAAGCAATACTGAAAAGAACTCTGGAATCACCATTGATGGGTCAATGATACATAACAAGGGCAAATCGGGATGCGAAAATTGGATATAGGGTTGAAAGGTTTTTTCGGCCTCAAGCTGACCCCCCCCTCCCCCCTCCTGCCTTATAGGGAAGGAGTTTCCCACCCTAGGGCCAGGCCGGCATCTCCGCTTCTGGCCACTGCTGCCACCCTAGTTCCTACCATCTTCCACAGTGTTACCCAGACTCAGTGATACTTTCCAATGTGTCATGAATCGCCCGGGTTCCAACTTTTTCGAGCAACACGTCTGCATCACGGGACTCTCATAATGTGACCATGGGACCTTCTCAGGGTTGAAACCCGATTTCAGGTTTCCAGGACTCAGATGCGGGAAGATGCTAAGGGTTAGGAATCCTGCACAGTTGGCTCCCCTGACTCCCAGACACTATGGTGATAACACACAGGAGCCTAGGAGCATCAGCATTAACACTCCTTAATGCTACGGTACAGGAACTGGTCACGATCATATTAATTTATTCATAATGTATATAAGCTTGGTAGAATCTCCTTGTACAGTAGATTCTACCTCGTCTAATCTCAGGCTTCTGCTTTGGCTTGCCTTAGGGATTGTCTCCACCCTGTCCCACTTCCTCTCCACCTTAATACGGGTTACATCCACCCTGGGTATTATACCTGAGTGGGTATCATACCGCATTTGACTCGTTCCGGGTTCCACCTCGCATCCTGACATACGACATACAGCCTACCAACAAGGAGTCCGTCCAGTTGGTCTTACTGCTTGGGGAACACACCAGCTACTAGCATCTGCTGGGTTTCTCCTGGTCGGGGTTCTTGACGGGTTGCTCGTTGTTGAGCTGACCCAGAGGCCATTGCTGACACAATGCTATTTGTTAATTAACTAACACATATGAATTACACCAGTTGAAAAAATTCCGAGCCTAGAACCAACTGCACTGTGCTTGGAATCCGGGATCTCGGAATACTCAGGTTCCAGGCTTAGATATTGTGCCAGACCCTCTCTAAGCCACTGAGGTGAGTGTATTCTGACTCAATAGTACCTGCTTCATGCCCTGTTAGCTCTTTTGAAGCTTTAAACAATATCCACAAAAACTTTTTTTCAGCCAACCCTGGACCCCCCCTCCCTAAGTACGGAATTTTAATCCCAATTTCCCCTTGATATACATAACACTTTCATCACTCGAATCAACAAAATCACATCGTGCCGTGACATCACATCGCCTACCACTAATGTCTTCGACGCGACCTGCAGTCTCTGACCCAGCGATTAAAGTAGAAGTTCAATACGAGACGAACCATTCGGAAACCCCCCATTCCAGCACCAATAAGCCCCGAAAACGCGTTCGGGAAGATGATGAGACCCACGACACGTCGAGAGATACACACATCTCCTGGGCCAGTGTCAAGGTGGAAGCACTGCGTTCCCACCCCCTGTAGACGCACCACGTGTACGTGTATCTATCTACCCTTCGGCTACGTTCGGCTACGCTCGGCTAGACGACGTAGCCGAACGTAGCCGAAGGGTAGATACACGTACACGTGGTGCGTCTACAGGGGGTGGGAACGCAGTGAGGAAGGGCCAGGTAAGCGTTGTGCTCAGCTTCGGCAGTGGGAAAATGCTTCATGTCAACAGTTACAGGCCTTCGAACACCTGTGATCAGTGTTCGCTGCTTCAGACACGTCAAACTCGTAACAATGAATCCCAGTGCCTCCTCGATGTTCTTGCGGAAGCCGTTTTAATGAAGTATGCAATAATCGACCAGAACCGCAGCTTAGCTGCTGAGCTTCGCCGGACCCGCCACCAGCTACACAAGCTGCGAGCAATGATGGACTTTGCCGGGCACTAACTCCAAGAGGAAGCCGCCTGCAGATTCCGCGCTATTGATTCGGATACCGCATCTGAAGATGAATTGGAGGAGTCAACGTCGTATTAGGTTCGACACTCATTCCCATGGACAGTGATAACCAGTCCCCCGAGAAGGTGGAAGAGGTCTGCACAAAACTTCTCCACAGTGGCGCCACTGGCAGCTCGTGAGATCGTTGGTTATCATTGTCGCATCTTTACATGTAATTCCTCAGCTACACAACTACGTACAGAAAATTACAGGGACACCCCGACCACCAGGATGGCCTCGGAGATAAATACATTCAGTAGACCAAGAACCGTTCGAAGTGAGGAGGGCGTGAACAGACCCATGTAGAGTATCACCACAGGAGGGTGAAAGCAAGCCCAGACATGATCCCAAGACCCGTAGTGATAAACATGGCGGGGCTTAATCGGAGGTTTGAAGTTGCGCCCGAAGCAGGATTATCTGCTACTTGAACACTGGATATACGCGATTAAATCTAGCAATCTTCAGAAGGAGAATGGTCTTACACAAAGTCATTCACATCGAAGTCCCAAGGATCGTCCGCTCTCTGCTCTAATATACCTGGAATCGAACGCCTGCTGTTGGGTAGCCCCCCGATAATGACTTGGACAGCAATCAACCGAGCTTCTCCGGCTTGGTACACAACGTTATAGGTACAGTTGGATGCGTCAGTTTCGGAGAACGTCCAGATCTTTTCGTTAATCTCAACGGCGTACACGACGTTGCTAGAAGCAAAGCTTATTGAAATCGAATATCCTATTTAACAGAAGTATACGTTGTTAGACAAAAGCCGATGTACGGGAGGTAAGAAGACCCTTACCGGTGAAATTATACGCCATACTCCCCGAAGCAGATAAACTGCTCTCACCAGTGCACCGTTTTGCTTTCGATGTTGCATTACAGCCAGAATTGACCGACTCCCATGTGCCAATCCATGTTATTTCCGTATCGTCAATGCTTGTTACGACATTTTGTGTCCCGGGGCCCGCAGGAAGAGGCGTAGCCGAGCCTGAGGGAGCCGGAGTAGGAGCAGCACTGAAAATGTCTGAGTCGGAACTGGTTGTCGTCTTGTCGGTAGCTGCAGATTATAAATAATCGAGAGAGGTATATTTCAATCAAAATTCTCACTGAGGGTTGGTTGTGGTACTGGGGTAGCTGCTTGGATTGCAATTAGATGAAAGAGGTAAGTTATGAACATGTCTCACTGGTAGACGCTTCGTGTGTGGCTGCCGAGATATGAACAAACGAGAGATATATTTCAAAGAAATTTCTTACTGGTAGGCGGTGGTTTGACAGTCGTTTGGTGAGTAGTTGTCTTGGGTGGTGCTCCACTTCCGCCGCCCCCGCCAACGGTGATAGTGCCCCCACCACCCGAGCAAACCTCGCCGTTCTCGCAGCAGCCGCCTACCACGCAATATGTCCTAGATACCTCTGAGTTACATTCCTGTCGGATGAGATGGGACGATGACCCTTACCCTGGCTGACAACATGCGCCATCTGCGTTGTGTCATAAAATCAAAAAGTCGTGGAGGAAGAGTTATTTTCCTACCAGAACAGCACTCGGCGCCGCTGTTTGGCGCAAATGGACAACAGTCACCAGTTGAGCAGCATCCATCATTTGAAGGGCAGCATCCTGGAATTGAATCGACTGAGGGAGTTTCCGCCAGAGAGGGCAGCTTTTCATACCACCATGGCATAATCCATATCCGTTTGGGCAGGTAAGCTGACGAGCAGTAAGACCCAACAGGCCTTCGATGCTTTTCGCGGGTGTCAAGGCCATCCCTGCTCTGGGTAGAGGGGGTCGGTGAGCATATGTATGTGAAAGAAGAATGATTATTAAAGCGAGAGTAGTCGAGCCCAGCATTTTAGGGGGGTTGTCAGGTTAGCGTGGTGTAAATACCGTTGAATTTATAGCATCCACAGCAGCACGTACAAAAAAAGACAGACTTTGGGTAAGAATCTGACAGATGGCTGGTACCAACCCAACCGGGGAAGCCCCAGATCTTTATCACTAGTTGCCTTTTTCTGCCCATCAAAGCCGTACTTCTGGATAAAAATCAGGATAAAATTATAGCCCAGCGTGGTCCTCGCACAGCGCACAGCCAGCCATTGGTTACTTTTTGGTCTCAGAGGGCTCGAGCTTTTCCACCGTGCTTTGTTCACCGTAAAAATTTCGATCTGAGCATGTACATGAAATTTTTAGAGCTCGTGTACATCCAGACCAGGGCATCGCATTCTATTCTGCTACCGTTGCCGATCCCAACATACATCCAGTCAAGCGCTCGTTGTAGATGAATTTTCTCGCACGCAAGTCACTTGAGACCCGTCATGATCCCACACAATCTTCCTCTTTATAAAATTACAAGAGCGCGGCCCACCACTACGATTAAAGAAGCGAGGTCGGCGCTCGAATGCGCACTAAAGAGAGCGTCAGCTGACGTATATAGGTGTAATTTCGGGGTTACTGTGAAAGTTCGAAGCTGATGGGCTCCAATGACTCGGGCCCAATGAGCCAAAAGCGGGCATGGGAAAGGCTTCAGACAGACACCCGCAATTTTATAAAGAGGGAAATGCTTCTCCGTCTGTCTGAAGCCGTTTTAAACTCCGCCGGTCAGTTGACCCCCTCACACACCGGGGAAAACAAAAATTCCACTCGGCTGAACATGTTGCCGAAAAGAGTAGTTTAAGGTTCAAAATAAATCAGGCTGAAAAGGGGGCTTAAATCGACAACTTCAGCAAAGTTGAATGAGGCACGGAAACGAAGAGCTTCGGTAGCACTTTCTGCTGTGCCAAATGTAGCCCATTAAACAGCAGATTTTCCCTGTTCGAAAGTGAGGACTAAAGCTATGTAATCAGCGACAAATTCAGCTTGACCGAATGTAGGAATTTCGGTGTTACTGGAACTGTAGCTGAAATGATCATTTTCAGCTGCATGTTCAGCTGCACTGAAACAATACAATAGAATTGGGCCGAATTGACGGCCGAATGCTATTGTTTCGGCCCCAGCTCCCCGAAACAAACAGTCAGCCATCATTTCAGCTCTGGTTCGCCGAAAGTATACTATTCGGCTGTCAATTCAGCTTTGTCAAAACGGCAGATGAAGTAGTGTTTTCAGCAACAGTTTCGGCATTGACTTCGATCGAGCTGAAGCTTTCGCTGATTTGATAATTTTAGGCTTCACTTTCGGGTGTAGAAAAGTTGTACCCTAAAATGTTGTATTCAGCATGGCCGAAAACACTAATGAATCTTATAATTTCAGCAACTCATTCACCTTTGTCGAAATTGTTGTTTTTGACCGCATTTTCAGTCTCATTTAGTTTGCACCCCAAACCATTATTTTCGGCAACATGTCCAGCCGAACGAAATATTCACTTTTTCTGCTGTGTCATGATCCGATATTACCCCGTCTGCGCCTTTGAACTCCGCCATCAGCGGAAGGGGATGCGAGGCCGCAAAGCGGCCGAGCAGCCGCTTGTTGAGTTTCGAACACAAGTTTGGGCCCAGCACTGATTATTACCACAGTTTTTAATCGAGTTTAAAGCGGAGTTTATACACGGCTAATTGTTGAGTAAGCAAGATACTCCAATTGCTTCGAACTACCACTCACGCTCTTTCCTCTAAGGTTGTAAACTCCCTGTGGTTGTAAAAGAGTTCGCTCCTCTCCACCCCACGGGTCCGAAGTGAGAGTCATAGCAGTGAGTCAATTCCCATTCCCTCGCATCGGGAACTCCCATAAATTAAAGCTTGTTTGAAGTAGGTTTTTCCCACAAAGTCTGAAGTTCTCACAGATACCTGGCAAGCGGTGAGGTGCTTCTCTAGCTCATCTCACTGCCTTGCCAGGTGCGTCGTCAATCCTTGAAGAAATGTAGCTATTATGCCACTGGCTTGCCAGACTGCGTAGCACATTCATTTTTTCGGTACCCGCCCTATTTTCATTAAGATACACATCGTATATATCTGTATATAACCATGTATTCCCGTCCCTAGTTTACTTAGCTACTGCCATCCAGAAACGGTACATAGTCACTGGGCCGCTCTCCCTCACAGGGAGCGGTTCATTTGGCTAACAACCTCGCGATCGAAGCGATGCTCGAGACGATTGGATTGACCCGACAAAGCAAATAACTTTCACAAGTGCCAAGATGACTACACAGAGTATGCGCCAAGTTCTGCTGGCCAACACTGAAAAAATGCCGAATCTGGCCCAGCAGATCATCTCACTGGTCCTATGAAACATCGTAGGATGTCATGCCTTCGAATTCGCAATACAAACAAAATGAGCATATTCTCGAGGAAATTGGTTGAGAATTGAGCTAAGAGAGCTGATCTCATGGAAACAAGCAATTTTTTTTACGAGTACTTATGTAATCGTTCATAATCATTCCGAAGGGATGATCTCGAGAGCGATGTGAAAGTCAGTATACAAAATCTTCATAAACCCCAATAGTAGCAGTCTCTTTACCAGATGTTCTTCGGGCAGTGCTTCCCAAACTCGCTCCGCTCGTAGGCAGTTCCAAAAGGAGAAATACGAATGTTGAGATGTTCAAATGATAGCGAGGCAGATTTTGATGCAAAAGTGATGGGGGATCGCTGCCCTAGAATGTCTGGTGCAGTTTAGCTGTAAACACTGCTCTTGCATCACACACTGTGACTGTCAGGGGAACCTGCCTTGTATTTAGTACTTTGAATTAAGCTTCCCTTCGGATTCTCCTGCTAGCTTCCGCATTCCCACACCGAACTGAGGTTGCCCTTACAGTGACCATGAAAAATGAAAATGTTGTGTTGAGGCATTGGACCTCCCAGCATTCACACCAGTTAGTACTGGGTTCTTCATTTTGACCATTGCCATGCTCAGCTAGAAATATATTGCTACAGAAGACCTTTGTCAGCATGATAACAGCATATACCCAACAAAAAGTAAATATGAGGCTTTCCTGAGAATTATGTTGTGTAAATACTTGGAAAATCGGATTGATGGCTGAAGTGAGCTGTCCGTATCAAGTTGAGGCTCATTTGTATACAAATAATGCAGGTTTTCATTCAGAGATGGTGAAAAACTGGTTGGGCAGAAAATAGGGGCTTGTTGCGTTCGTGACTGATGTGACCTAGCGCATCCGTGGGTAAACTGCACCAGATCTTCGAGGGGTGATGGCTGCTGGGGTTTTTTTGATCTTTCTGCCCCAAATCACGGAGTCTCCCGGCCGAACCCCGAGAAGATCTGGAGCCGAGATTACAATAGTAGCTGTGCTGAAGGCGAGTTGGCGAGACAGACTACATATTTTCTAATGAAATTAGTGGCAGTGTTTGCTTGTGTAACACACTTTCATAGGCGGCCTGGGTTCGATTCCCAAGAGATGCACCATTTTGAACTTGATCTGGTTGAGCCACAACCACCAAGTATAATTCAACGGGAAACTGGCGGGTCAAATTTTTCAGTGTTAACTTACTAGACAAGATCCCCGGCCATAGAACCAGGGTTCCGTGATCATGGACTTGGACGCCGAACGCACTTGTTTGGAGAGATATCCAAATGCTCTTGGGGTGGCAGTCATTCTGTGAGTAATACTGGGAAGTAATACAATGCTGACGGCAGAAGACCAGTCCCTAGGGTTCCCAGCGACAAACCAGTCTCAGAAAATCAAGACGGCTCAATTTTTTTTGTGCAACAAGAAAATTGATCGGAATTGGGAACATGCATCTCACATGCAGAGTTACAAAGCCAAATGAGTCCGGATGGTATCATGATGGTGTTGAAATGGGGAATCAGATGGAAGCCCTAGGTTTACTTACTGGTAAAATTTCTGAATTCCAGCACACAAGAAATATCACAAAGCAGGCGGCAAGCGTGATCTACACGCAGGAAGACGGAGAATTCCCATACTCAAACTCTGGATACTAAGGGGCTTGGAAAGCGCTTGGTTCAACATAGTTCCATGTTTCAGAAAAAAATGCAGTGCGACTCAACATAATGGCCGGAATAAATAGTGTATTGGGAATAGTATTTCCAGACTGCTGACCTTGCGGTGTTACAGCTGGTTCGAAAATAGTATACACTTTTTTGATGAGTGCTCCACCTTCGTTTTTGCTTACCTCAGTTTGCTGGTGAGTCTGGTTCTGCTCCACATTTTGCGTCATAGTACCACCGAAGCACTCGTTTTGACACCTCGGCTGGTCTCGGGTGTGAAGCCGGAGCCAAGCCAGAGCAGCAACCGACGAGAAGATGGAGCAGAAGGAGACTTACCACCAAACAGGAGTAAGCAGAAACGAAGGTGGAGCACTAGTCAAAAAGTGTATACTATTTTCGAAACGGCTGTAGGAGGCGGATTCGGAAGAGAAGTTAATGATGTGTCACTCCAAAAACTTACGGATTTCTAAACGAGCAAGGCACAACTTGATATTGCCCATCAATAATATGTTGTGTGCAACTTCTAAATTCGGAACCTTAAACCAAACCAATTCAAAATCACACAAGTACGAAGTTCTGCCAAGCTATGCTATGGCCCTACCCCAAGTGAATGAATCAAAATTTCAAATACGCTTTCGCCTTGCAGGCCAACAAACATATATTAGCCGTATAACCCGGAACCCAATTCGTGCTTTCGTAAAGTTTGAATGCCAATTAGTAGTCTTTCCGCAAGCATCATTCGGAACATGCACAACCTCAAGTGCGGGCGCCTTGTGCGCCACGCAGCCGACATAGAATTGGAAAACATGAAACGTGGCCATGCAGGACGAGGGAGACAGAGTGTTACTCGGAGGGTGCGTTTCGGCCGGTTTACCGCGGCCGAAGGGGTGGCGTACAGATAGTGGTAGTTATTTGTGGAGTGCAGCGTGTCTAAGAGCTGAAATGAGCAGGAGTTGTCCTGTGGCAACACTTGCAGCAGGGCAGATCAATCCTCCCTTGGATAATCCAAGGGAGCTCGATTAATCCATCCTTGGATTATCCAAGGCCTTAGTCGTAGATTAAATCTGGATTAATCCTACCTTGCATTAGGTATAGTTACCCTAGTAGTATATCTTGTACCTTGAGATTAATCTAATTGTAAGGATTCAATCTCAGAACTTAATCGTTCCCTTCACATACTAATCCAGCCGCTTAATATTTAATCCTCCTACGCCTAAGATTTAATCCTCGATTTCATCCTCATACGGCTAAGATTTAATCCTCCTATGCCTACCGGCTAATCTCACCCCAGATTAATCCCAGGGTGTCTGATTCATATGACTTGACAATTCCCTCTTCTTGTGCGATCACCTTCACCACTGAAACTCGTTGAACCTCATCCCCCACCGCAACCCCCTTCAAAGCAAACCTCTTCTGTTCACTGTATTATGATCATCTGCCTTTGGTCTCTCTCGCGTCTCTCTCGTATCTGCCTGAAGATATACTACAGAGTTTCGGGTCCTTTTCTACCTTAGTGGCATTTTGGTGGCATTACTCATGAAACCTTTTTTCAGACCTTCTGGGCGGTTGATCTAGGGTGGCAAAGGCAACAACACGGAAGAGTATTGTGACACGGACAGTACTAGTGAGTCCGAACCTCCTTTCCTCCCTCTTCATCGCTTTTTTGAACTTGCTTACCTCCCTTCTCCCAAACAGCGTCGAATGTGGCATAAACTTGCACCTGCACCCAGACCCACGCTCCGAAAACATTACGAGGCAAGTCTCAAATTCCGTGTGGTATGATATTATATGAAAACATGCTCCAGATTAATTGTATGGCGGAATCGCTACCTGTACAAATCTACGGCGCAATCACTACCTAAATTAATTGTACGTGATCCCTTGAGATTAAATCGTTGTATTGTTTGCAAGATTAAATTGTGTTCCTTAGAGTTTTAATCTGGCCTTGCTGGAATGTAGTTTAAATCCTTGTATTATTAGCAGGATTAACTCGTGTCCCTTGGAGCGTTAATCGTACCTTGCTGGAATGGATACTTAATCCTAGCCACCCTGTTTTTATGTAAGATTAATCTCAGACTAAGCCCTTGGATAATCCAAGGATGGATTAATCGATCTCCCTTGGATTATCCAAGGCAAGATTAATTAAGCGAGCTGATATCACTGCCTGTGGCGAAACATTGAGTGCGTATATAGTTGAGAAGGATATGTTGGAAGGCGTACTATCTGAAAACGCGGTTGTAAAAAAGGTCCCACTCCAATTGAGCCACCTCCGAGTCTCTCAATGAGCTCCAAGATGTCTTTCTCCCGCAATGCATGTGCGAACTCGTGCGTGAGTGGTGGCTCAGCAGATCTTCGGCTCCAGTAAACACGGTTTGAGTTTGTGAGGGTGATCGCGCGTAGATGTGGATGTGGCCGCGCGAAACCGGGCCGCCGTTTCTGAATGGAATACGTGTTATTGGATAGGTCCAAATGAAGGTGCTCGAGGTCGGCCAAGTCTGGTAAGGTTAACCTTAAAAATAGTTCGCTGCGCCATGTTGGCGCGGCAGTGCAGAATTGGCAAGCGCCGGCCGCACATTCTGGTGGCAGTAGCTACTCTATAGAAGCAGAGGATATACTCACCATAGACTAGTTGGTTGTGGAAAAGGAACGGCCCTGAGTGAATGTGTGTACCTCGTGCTGGACGCCTCGAAGTATTTCTGCGGGACGCGGCGGTCTGGGGTAGGACGCGGCGGTATGCGGTGGTCGCAACCCAAGCACACGGCGTGTCTTCAACATGACGCGGCCGCCACACCTTGGACGCGACGGTGAATCGGCGCCGCATTGATGTTCACCTAATTCTTCCAAATGTATCCTGACTCTTCATATTCACTAGGGCTCCGGCCATCGCCGACGCTGACGTGACGGGACTCGTCCGACAAGCGATAAGGTATTGTTTCGTGGCGGACGGGTGCGGGACGGGTAGACCCGTCAACGGCAACACCTGTCCCCGGCCGTTGACGGGTTGACGGGTCCAACCGTGCTTTCGGGGACCTTGTCTCGCCACACGGCGGTGTGTGGTGAATACTTGCAGGGAAGACAGAAATTAACTTTGGTCAACTCGTATCCTTTCAGTCCACACAGCTGTCCGTGGTACATACGTGCAGGGAAGACGGAAATTAACTAGACGTTCAACCCAAAGTTTTTTGTTCTTCCTTTTAGTCATACCAAGGGACTCGTAGCTTCCTTTTGGTTTTACTCAGGCACTCCTGTGTGGTATATATTACCCATATCTCAAGGGGATGTCCTGATTTTATGCAAGGGGAAATCGGGATTCAAAAATCGGATGTGGGTTTTTTTTTTCAACCTCAGGCCGACGTCCTCTGCTTTATAGAGCTTCCCACCCATAACGCCGGGCCTGCTCCTCCGCGTCCTGCCGCCACTTTCGAACTGACTTCCTGCGATCTTCCTCGATAATGAAGGGTCAATGATATTATATCATAATGAACTGAGCCGTCTGGCTTGCACCAGTTCAAATTTCTGGGCCTAGAACCAACTGCGCTACACCTGGATTTGACTTAGATCAAGGAATACTCAGGCCCAGAGCCTATATGTACATTGTCGAAGACATTTTATGCACTGGGGTGAGTGTATTATGACCCAATAGCACCTCCCTCCTTTAGCTCTTTTGAAGGTCTCAAACCATGCACTAAAAGTTTTTTTTCCGCGGACCCAGACCCCCCTCCCTATATCCGATTTCTTAATCCCGATTTCCCCTTGATTTCAGGTGCTCATGTTTATATTCCTCTTTTTCTCTCACTCTCCGCCATCTGGAAGCTGCATCAGAATTACGTTCGATCCCAGAATTTGGACCCTCCACCATGTTATTTTCGACCTATCCGATCAACCGTTCAATTTCCGTACAAAGGCAAGGCATTTCTCTTTCTTTCACGTCCTTGTCACTTTCTCCCATTATTATGCTGCGCATATTGATATGCCCTGCATTACATTACTTGTCTCTCAAGCACGTGCCCTGATTTCATATGCCCTGTTTTTGTTCTTGCATTTTTCCCACTCCCTGCCGCAAACTTCCGCATGTGCATCCCGTTGCCCACTTTGCTTTTGGTCCTTCCGATAACCGGTGCATCAGAAATTAGCTTCGATCCAAAGAACTGGACGCTCGAGTTCACCGATCAGCCGATTTGGGACTTCATTTTGGTGTGGATTTTCCCAAACCCAATTTGACTCAATCCTGGCCAGTAGGTAGCTACTACACATGGCGGGTAGAATTTCAGCACATTCAGGAACATCTGTTCTACCCGGGTCCACAGGACGATGAGGGGTGGACGGAAGTAAAAGAAATAGGGCTCCCTTGATCCGAACCACCACAGTGGTCGGATTTCTCACGCCACCCGTGAGCTGGTCGGGCACGGCGAGGCCGCCAACGACGCTCGAGTAATCTCGAGCCGAGGCCCCCTCAGCCTCCCGAGGCCCTACGTGGCCAGCTCCCTACGGTCAACGCCCCTGACCACCGCCGTTCGACCATTACACGGAAGATGTCACGTCCCGTCGCAATGCGCAGGCCGACACGAACGGACCAAGACCCAGTCCATGTCGCAAGCACCCCGCCGCCGCCCCCTGAGGCTCTGGCCTCGCGCACCCAGCGCCCTACCCGCCGCCGGTGGCTCCTCTACCCCACCCACGATAGACACCAGAAAATCCGCTTTGTTCTTCATACCCGGCTATATTACCATACCCGAGACCCGAGAATACACGTGTTGGAAGCTTTTCTTAACGACGGCAACAGTCACTGAGTCAAGGCCAAAAATGGAAAACCGCCATGTTCGTTCCCACTCGCTCACACACCCGTCCTCATCTCCCTCCCTCTCCTCGTCGCTGGCGCAAACGAAGCGGCAACGACGGCGCCGCGCACTCGCCGCCCAGTCCCTCGCCAACACGCCTGGCGCAAAACTGCCTTTGTTGCGACCCCAAAAGCTTAACGCCTGGGACCCGCCCTACCTAAACTCTCTGGCTCTTTGTGCTCCTTTCCCCCCCAAAAGAACGCCTCGAGGCCCCAATTCTCTGATGTGAGACCCTCAATGCCAGGGCACCGCGCTCGCTATCAATGACGCAACGCGCTTTGTATGGCCTAGCCCAGGTGCGCCCCAGAAATCTGGCCTCTTTGTCCAAAGCTGAATAAAAACCCCAGCGCCCACCGCAAATACACCATCCCCCAGCTTTGAGCAAGAATTACAACCTCATCCCCCAACTGCAACCAGCCTCAGCCATGCGCATGAACACACGCAACTCTAGCATCGTCCGCACTCCCTCGCCCGTGGGGTCCAATTCCAGTGACATGTACTACAACGACCCGGCCTTCGACAGCACCCCCGTCACCCCCAGCCGCGCCAATGACGCGCACAACCCGTACGACTCGGACGCGTCGGCGGCCCTCTCCGTAGACGCTCGAGACACCACACCGACCCCCCAGCCCACCCGAGCGGCATCCCCTGCCGCGGTCGTCGAAATCTCAACGGACGACTACCCGCCCTCGCCACTCCTGCACCCGCCAACGCGACTACGACCCGCGGGAAAGCTGCGAAGAAGAACAAAGGAAAAAGACGCGCCAGGCAAGGAAATGCCGACGAGGACGTCCCTCTCCCCGCGGAGGACACCGAGGCCGCCACCGCGGGCAGGAAGCGCGCCGCGCAAGGTAAGAGACGACCGCTAGGGCCAGGCACTTACTAACCAATGCACAGCCAATGCCGACGAGGACGACCCTACCCTCGCGGCGGACACCAAGGCCGCCATTGCGGTGAAACGGTGCACTTATCGTGCGTGAAAAATGCATGATATATTGCCTAGTGCCAAAACACTAAAACAACCACCACACACAACACACACTACTACTCCCAAAGATCAAGTGCTTCTCCTTGTGAGTTCGGGTCCGGGCCGTAGTATGCGACCAGCAGGTTTGAGCAACACAAAATATGTCTCTTTATCTTTCCTAGGTCCAAAGACTGTCCATTCAACAATTCCTCAACAATAAACAAACACTCTCAACAAAGCTCCTAGCCAACCACGATGAACGATAAGAAAGGGTGGATACAAGGCACTCGACTGATTAGGTCAAGAAACCAGGGCAGAATTTTGTAAGGTTTGCGCAAATCCTCTCAATGAGGCTACTCCAAATGACTTTCAATGCTCACACACTAGGCAGCCCTAAAATGTGGACCTGTCATCTCCGTGAACAGGGACGTTTGACACTACTTTGGGTAAGGCTCTAGCCCACTACCAGCATCCAGTAGGTCGATCCAACACACTACGGATGGTGCTAGGGCAGATCCGGGGTGCAGGCAAAGCTACTGACAAGTGGCAATCTGACTAGGACAGATTAACCTTGCTCATCTTCTTCTGTTAAGGCTTTACTAGAAACACCACAAGCGTCCAGTAGGTCGATCCAACACACTATGGATGGCGCTAGGGCCGATCGGGGGTGAAGGCAAAGCTACTGACAAGTCATGATCGCTCCTAGCAAGGTGAACACCCTTGTTTTGTACGTGGAGATCCCTAGGGACCAACAACGCGAATCCAGGTCTTATTTAACTCAAGACCACTCGAGTCAACTCCCTGTGAGCTTTCTCAAGCTAATCACACTCGTTACTTCCTCAGTCAATCAAACACAAGGTTCCAAAGTCAAATAGTTCTTGGTTTCTATACAGACTACAAACAGAGATAGAACAAATCTCCATAAGCAATCTGGGGACTACCAGCACCACCACTGTCCTAGGGACTAGAAAGCGAGCACATCAGGACAACTCCATGATTGCTACAGCTCACAGTTCCACCTAGACTGAGGTGCGATGATATCCTGTTTTGCTATGGAGTTTACAGTGTGCTTATATACTACTACAGGGCAAATGGATGAATAAACATAAATGACAAGTGTTCTAGGGATGCCGGGGTGATTCCTCATGATCCCTGTGGTGCTCAGTCATCATCCGATGGCTGCTGACATTCTGCCGCTGTCAAATCGTGGGAATTTGCAATTGGGTGTCTTCCGAGAGTGCGTAGCCTCTCGGCTTCTGTCAAACTCTGGGCCAGTACATAATTCCACTAGTCAAAGTGCACTGCCATGGCCCCACATATCCACTAGCTACTCCGAGCCAATGGGATGCTGTTCTTTACAGAGTGGTCTACGCAATCACACAGGCAACGGCACCGGATCAAATGCGTGGGAATATGTCTGGGAACTTCCGTACATTGAGCGCGAGCCATAATTCAAGCTCTTGGCATTGAATCCTTCCTGTGCAAGTGCCCTAGGAACAACTCCTTGTGTCCTAGCCTGCACTGCCTGTTCATTTAAGGTCATTCTGAGTGAGCAGGGCTCGGAACAAGTGCTTTAGTTCCTTGTCTACTGTAATTAAGGCTCCTCTTAGCCTAGGAGCGATGCTAGCACATCTCCTGAACAGTTAGGGCCACCTCAATCGATGGTAATCAATCAAATACTCGCGCTAGGGCGATCTACAATGTCTGGTCTCGTTGGGTTCCTTGTCTGAATATTCCTCAATGAATGTATGGGCAATTGTTTATATCTCCAGTTGATAATGTACTGGGCCTAGCGCTAGCGCGTCCCACTAGCGTTGCCACAGCACTACAGCCAGCAGCTGGAGCTCGCTCTGACTCTCCTCTATGTCACCAAACAGAGGTCTTGAGTACTAGCTTATAGTAACTCCAAGATACTGTGTTGCAATCCATTGGTTGTTTATATAATGGGCCTAGGAATCGCAAAAACAGCAAAAAAGGACGTGCATTGGTTCTTGCACCGTCTCAGCGGCGTCCCTGGGCCGCCCGACGGTCCACGACAACGCGACAGCTGGCGCCTCCTCGTCGCGACATATGCCAGAGTCCCCGGGCAAATGCCTCCGCACAAACTCGGTGGGCGATGCAGCCCCCGCTCCCTACAAGACGGATGCCATGGACACCGGCTCGCCCTTCCTCCAACCCATCGTTACCACAGGTACATGTGCCACGCTCTCCTTGAGCACACCTCCCTCAACTGACACCACTGCAGCCTCTTCCTCTGCAGCCCCCGGTGTTGCTGTGGAGGCTGCTGCCGCCGTCAATGCCACCCCCACTGCAGCTACTGCTGCCGTCGCCGCCCCTGATGCGGTTGCGACCCCCGCCCCCGGCGCTCACGCTACCTTCGCCGCCGCTGTGACGGCACCAGCTCCCACCGTGGCGGCCCAAGCCATCGCCCACCGCCTTGCTGCCAACGCAGCTGCGGCGCCTGCAGCCCCCGACTGGCCGACGGCTGATGGCAACCCATCCAGAGGCTCATACGCCCCCACTCCGCAGGACGGTTTCCTCACCGTGGTCTACTCGCATGCGCTCCTTGTCCAGGGCATGCCCCCCGGCCTTATGCAACTGTACGATGAGGTCCCCCCGCCAAAGTTTTTCGTCGTCGCGAGCGGAGGGAACGGCGCAACGATGCAGACACACGGACTCATCCGCCGCGATCGGCGACTATATCAATGTGGACCCAGGGAGTTTCCACCTCAGCACCCCCCCCTCTGCGGAGCACGGCCCCAGCCCCATCCTGTGGTTAGTAGCGGGGCTGCCCTTGCACCTCGCCCAAGCCATCCTCGACAAACACGCTCTGGCCTCCCGCCGCATCACCCTCTTCGTTATCCCCTACGACATGCCTGTGATAGGCTTCGTGGGCACATTCGGAGGCTTCACCCTCCCCAACTCCCAGGAGGGTGCAAACGCCGCACGCAGCCTCCTCCAGTCCGCCATCCGCGCTAACCACGACATCACTGAGTTTGTCCGCACTCACCGCGACGCCTTCGGTGCGCAGGTCTCCGCGGACCAAGCGTGGGACATCTTCTGTGACTCTGTCGAGGTGGTGGGCATGGAACTCCTGGTCAGTAATACGAACACCGTCGCCTGGCACCTCTATGTTACCTCCCCCACGGACGACCACGACGCGTGGACCCAGCTCCGCTGCCTTTTTGGCCGCCTCTCCGTCATGACTGCGCTCCACAGGACGGCGAGGCTGCAGCGCTCGTACCGCTGCCGCATCTGCCCATCCATCAACCACCCCACTGGGCTATGCCCCTTCCCCCGCCTCCCCGGTTGGCTCGGCCCAACGCCGGACACGATCGCGGCACTGGAGGAGGTCAGTCGCCAAGCCGCCGCAAAAGCCCAAGAGCACATCCGCGGCTATGCCGCCGCCGGATCCAACAACGCCACCCCTCGGGCCAACGCAAACCGCAGCCAAGGCCCTCCCAACGCCAATAAGAAGGGACGAAAGGATGGCGCCAAGGGAAAGAAGGGTGGGGATGCCAAGGGCAAGGGGAAGCGTCGCGAGCACAACGATTTCTTCTGATCATCCACTACGGTCCACGTAAAGTACACACACTAGAGGTCCCTTCTTGACACATGTATTCCTCTTCTACAACGCAAATACACGATAGTTGCCTAACCTCAATAAATGAGTGACAGTGTTCTGGTACACGGCACAGTACCAGTGCGCAACGGTGTCTAGTACACCGCCGTGCCATCACCCCAAAAAACACTATGACAACACAACAACATGAAACCGAAATTAGCGCCACAGGCCCTCCTGGTACGCGGGAGGGTTTCGGGGACCCGGCGTGTCCTCCTCGTCAGTGCCTGCAGGGCTACGAGTTTAAACAGTGAAATCAGCAGGAGCCGGGGCGACCGGGGGCCTAGCCCCGGCTATTCTCAGCGAGACCCCCCTGCGGCAGCCCCACTTCAGTTGCTTTGGCTGCCGCAGCGAATGGCGAAGGGCAACAACACACCCACAACACACGCGCGCGAAATACGCGACGCGCACACGTCGACGCGACTTCGGGCACACCGGGCGTGGCGACGAGGGGTATGGTGTCGCCCTCTCTTGCGCAGACCTCCGACTACCTGAGGGGAAACCTTAGGGTGGCTGGAGAATCTGTGAGGGAGACCGCGGCCGACCTCAACTCCACAGGAGGAACCAACGTCAATGACACAGGTGGAGCAGTGCGGCCTAGGAACTGCCGCCCGCCGCGAGGGTGCCCTCAGAATGAGGAACATGCCCCTGCCTTTTTTGCCCGCAAAAGAGACAACCAGCAGATAAATAATCCCCGCATAAGCAGGAATACCAGGGCAAGCTTGAAAATCAACGCCCTTAATATAAATGGCCTAAAGGCCACCTCTCTCTTGAACGAGAGCCATAAATGGCGAGGAATACACCGAATGATGGGTGAGCAGAAGATAGGAGTGATGATCGTCTCCGAGACGCACATGTCTGCCGCACAGGCGGTGGAGATCGAACAAAGCTTCTTGAATAAGCGCCTGAAATTATTCAACTCTGAGTATACAGAAAAATCGTCCATGAAGGGCATCGCAATTGTGCTAAACCGAGAGATAACCAACACGGACAATGTCAGAATCCACTACCTAGTTCCTGGGAAAGCTATACTCGCCGTTCTCCCCTGGCACGGTGCAAGGACCCTGACGGTACTAGGAGTGTACGCTCCCACTGAGTCTGACCAAGAAAAAATTAAGTTTTGGAACGAGCTAACGGATTTATGGCTGAGCACCGACCTCCCAGTCCCCGACATGATTGGAGGAGACTTTAATCTAGTCCCCGATGCCATTGATAGGCAGCCGCATGGTACGGACAATGACCCAGTCATAGCAGCCTACCTGCGCTTCACGCGCATGATGGGGCTAGTTGACGGGTGGCGGCAGTGTAACCCGGACAGAAAAGAGTATACGCATGTAGGAACACGGGGAACCTCCCTGTCACGCATCGACAAAATCCTGGTGTCCCCAAAATTAATGAAGAATTGCCGTGAGTGGACAATTGAGGATGTAGGGACTATCGCGGACCACAGAATGGTGCCAGTAATGGTCTCCGCCCCAGGAGCACCCTATATTGGGAAAGGGCGGTGGGCAATGCCCCACTTCCTAGTACACGACAATGAGTTCATGGACAAAGCCTCGGCCGAGGTATATGAAATAGAACGCACAATGGCTGAAGTGCGCACGGAACAGTGCAATGCGCAAACGAAGCTCAAAACACTGAAGGACTCAGTAATTGAAGATGCCAAGGTCAGGGTAAAGAAGACGGTAGGGGCATCCAAACAGAAAAAGAAGGCGCTCCAGGAAGAGAGCATCAAGCTGTTGAACAGCGCCCCGTCAATAGCGGCTCAGACATACCAGCGAGCCAACCATACGTGTGCTACAGACCAATTCCCCGCACAGATGAGCGACCTGGCGCCCACGCCAGAGGGCGCAGAATCTGAGTGCCGTAAATGCGACGAAAAAACAAGAGCCGAAAAAGCGGCACTGATCCAAAAGAAGATCAATGAAATTGTGGACCGTCAGGTCGAGAGGAAGCAACTGGAGACCAGGGTTAGAGGACTAACCGAGCTAAACCACATAACAAAATATGCGGTCAGCCTCGCCAAAGAAAAAAAACCGAGGGACACCTTGGAATACCTCAGGCGAACCGACATATCCCCGGAGAAGGGCAGTAAGAAGTCGTCCGAGATGGCCAAAATTGCGAGGGACTACCACGAGGACCTTCAGAAAGCAGATGAGGATGTCCCATCAGACGTGCGGGCAAGTGCCCTAGAAGATGTGCTGGGTTCCATGCCGCCACCGCGCCAAGGAGCGAACATGGACGGCCTTGGAAAAAAACTTGCAGAAGCAGACGTCTCCCGGGCCGTCGGCGAAGCGGCCGCGGGCAGAGCCGCAGGCATGAATGGCATAGTGTCCGAATTCTGGCAGCGCCTCAGCGAAATCCACAATGAGGCCAAAAAGCAGAGCAAGAACCACAGAAGAAACGGGGGGACATCATAAAGGTCCTCACCTGGGTGTACAATGACATAGAAGAACACGGTGTGGTAGGAGGCACAGACTTCGCCCGTGGGTGGATGTGCCCTATCTTTAAGAAAAAGGATATCACGGATATTGCAAACTACCGTCCGATAACAGTGTTAAACACAGACTATAAAATTTTCACGAAAGTGCTAGCAAATAAACTGACAGAAGTCGCCCCGTACCTCATCCATCCAAACCAGTCTGATTTCATGAAGGGGAGAAAGATCACAGATGCGATCTACTTAGCGATGGAAGTCGTCGACTATAGTGAGGCTGACCTACAGAACGGTGTCATTGTGGCCCTTGATCAGGAAAAGGCTTACGATAAAACAAGGCACGATTACCTGTGGGCCACTCTGCGAAAGCATGGTCTACCTGAACTTTTTGTCAACACAGTGAAATCCCTATACAAGTTTGCGGATACCCACGTTGTCGTGAATGGAGAGATTAGCACTGCTTTCCGTGTCACCAGGGGCGTCAGGCAGGGTGACCCCCTGTCGTGCCTCCTGTTCAATCTGGCGATCGAGCAGCTTGCCTCTATGCTACGAGGCGCTGGGCTGCACGGGTATCCAGTCCCGGGAGTGGAAGAGAATGCAGTTGTCCAATTATTTGCGGATGACACAACTGTTTACCTGAATGAACAGGACAACTTTGAGGACCTAGAAGAAATTTTAGACCGCTGGTGCCTAGCCTCTGGGGCGAGGTTCAATGTCCCTAAGACCGAGATAATACCCTATGGGAACAAGCAGTATAGGAGAGACGTACTCACCACCCGGCAGCTGCGAACCTTAGCGGTGCCGATCCCCGCGAACATTCACATCGCCAAAGATGGCGAAGCCATCCGAATCCTGGGAGGTTTCATTGGAAACGGCATAGATGCCTTTGCTGTATGGACACCAGTGTTAGACCAAATTGATGCGGACTATACACGCTGGACGAACTTAAACCCTACCATGGACATGAAAAAGAACATTGATCAAGTGGTTGCTGGATCGAGAACCCAATACCTCGCCCAAGTCAACGGGATGCCGCCGGCGGTATTAAAGCACGTACTTAAATCGCAAAAAGAATTTATGAATGATGGGAAATCCTCGATGGTATCTAGGGAACAGCTGATGGCCCCACGCGAGAAGGGGGGCTTAGGTATGCTCGACCTCGAGGCAAGGAACGAGGGACTCCAAATGGTTAAGGCCAGCCCCTTAGTAGAGACAGATCCCAGCAAGAGACCTCACTGGGCAAGCCTAGCGCGGCATAACCTGGCTGGTCGAGTAGTCAAGCACCCGGTAGTAGCGACGGACGCCAGATCCGAAATCCTAGTGCAGAACTACAAAATAAACCAGAGGACGCACCCTAGTCAACATAAGGATATGATGAAATGTCTAAACACATACGGTTTCGGCTTCCAAGCTGTACAACCGTCCGCAGAATTACGACGCCAAATGCCCCTGTGGCATCACCCAGGTGAGGACAGAACAAAGAAGCAAGGCAATAACGGGACGAGGGCTAAGTGCCTGCGAGCCCAACACGGTATGCAAACCGTTGGGGAAGGCGATGACCTCGCGGCGCGTCTTCGCGACCCCTTGCACTATAAGTCAGCGACCTGCCCGTGTGACAACTGCGACAAGGATAGGGAGAAGGGATGTAAAAACCCCCATGCCTGTGCAGAGTGTGCGGAGCGAAAAATTAGCATGCTGCTCCCGGAGTGGCGCCCGGGACATATGGGGACCCCACAGGGGGTAGAAGAGCTACAAGACAGCGAAGAGGCAACAGTCTTCCGACTCCCAGCAGAGATAGGGACCCTAGGCCAAGGTATCCGTATACTAACACTGCGCCAAAATGAACCGAAAGAGCGCAAGAGACCTAGGACAACCAGGCGGGCAGCAACGACCCCCAAACAAGTTAGTGTTACTGTGTACGTGGGAGGAGCGGTGATGACCCCTCCTAGGCAGCCGCCGAGGGCTGTGGCAAGCATCCTCTATGGCAGGGACGACCACGAAACACTAAATTCCGGATCCCAGACAACTGGATACAGTCCTCGCAAGCCGCAGAGATCGCGGCCACGCTGGAAGCCGTAAGGACGACTGATGCAAACTCGGATCTCACAATAATCAGTGCGCAGGGCTATGCGAGCAAAGCCATGACAACAAACTTAGCGCAGCGAGAACGCGAGGGGTGGGTGGGGATTCCCCATGGCAAAATACTAAAATGCCTAGCCGCTGAGCTGAAGGCAAGGACGACGAAAGTCACGATGATTAGAGCACCCAAGGCGCTTGAGGCGAAGTCCCTCTGCCGTGAAGCCTCAGTACTGGCAAAGACTGGAACAAGCGACCACAGGGCACGGCAAATAGCCCTCGACGTACCGGCGGGGACGAATCTCACCGGCCTACAACTCCAAGGCAACAGACAGAAGAACTTTTACCGCAGTATCCGCGAAGCAAAGACCATGAAGCTCGAAATCAGACCATCCACCGGCCGCAAACTGGCAGAGGTGAGAGAAAGCCTGAAACGCACGCAGAACCGCCTGTACAGCGATGAGGATATCTGGTGCTCAATCAGGAACAAGGACTTCCTACCACGCACGGCCCAGTTCCTGTGGAAAGCCATGCATAATGCACATCGGGTAGGGAACTATTGGAAACACATACCGGAGTGCGAAGACCGAGCAATATGCCAGGCGTGTGGTGAGGTGGAGGACCTCGAGCACATCCTAACAAAATGCGAGAGCCCGGGTGCAGACATCATATGGAAGGCGGCCGAGAAGCTATGGCTCGAGAAAGAGTCAGATTGGCCTGAGATCTCCCTTGGAACAATCCTGGGATGCGGACTTGCACAGTTTAAGGACGAAAAGGGGAAGCAGAAGCCCGGCACCAGACGACTGTATAGAATCTTGGTGTCAGAATCAGCGTACACAATATGGAAACTACGTAATGAGAGGGTAATATCACGGGCCGGCGCCCCGCTCACGGAAATGGAAATCGTGAATAAATGGACATACAGCTTAAACCAGCGTCTGAAACAAGACGTGCTGCTAGCAAATAGGTCAGTGCGGAGAAACCGCCCACGCCTAGCGCCAGCCCTGGTGAAAGACACCTGGACTGGCACGCTCGACGATGAGAGCAAATTACCAGAAAATTGGCTGAAGGAAGCCAGAGTATTAGTGGGTCGCAGGACACTTACCGAAAACCAACTACGAGACCGCGGTAGCGTAGGAGTTGGTTAGCCCGGCAGCCCCACACTGCCCTAATACGGCGTGCAGGTGTGCATTTCTCTGGCTGGTGTTTTGAAATTTCCGAGGCCCTCGGGCCAAACCTTACGCGATCTGCTGTGGGCTAACCCATCGTTAGCTGCTGGCAGCCCGAACGTACCACCAAAAAAAATTAAAAATTAAAAAAATTAAAAAAAATTAAAGGAAGTAGAAGAAATATAAAGGGAATGGCGGCAGGAGTGGAGGAATTGACCTTACCGGGGATATAATGAAGTAAGTACGCGTAGCGGCGCGCCATGCGCGACACCGACGTTGAAATTTATACAAGTCGTAGAAAGACCTTATCCTAACTCAGCAACTAATCGCGCACATGCATGAATAAGTGTATGATGTATTTAATAGTGTTGCATCCACCCACCATCCAAACATCGTACATGCACTGCGTTCCGTGGCCTGATCGACACACGTGTGCGGACACGTGCCGATGGGGTGCAGACGTGGGTCGGCACCAGATCCGCACCGTGCCGACCTGGTGCCGACCCACGTCCGCACCGGGTCGGCACGTGTCCGCACACTTGTGTCGATCAAGCCACGGAACGCAGTGACAACAGTTGATTTGATCCAATAGGGGGCTCGTATTCGGACTCAAAGCCTTGGTACTAACTTGGGCACTATCCCAGCGACAGAACATGCTCTGGGGAATGGACTCCTAAGAGAATTGAAGCCGTAGAAAATTCATCTTGGACTTCTCCTTCGACGCGGGGCCATTATTTCAATACCACGAACAGTGGTCGATGTTCACCTGTCTTCCTGCGCGCATCGGTCAAAAACCAACTCACGTCGGCGATGTTCGGCAACCTTCGGTAATGTTCCGTTTTCCATCACGCGTTGTTTGTACACCGCGTCTCCTCATCATTGTGGCCTCATTTTCTCGGTCTGCTTTTTCCCCTCTTGCTCCGCGCTCTCGAACTCGCCTTACTCTCGAATACGTATCTCCTCCAATTGGCTTCTCGTGCGGCCTACCTCTCTGGATAACTATGACCGCGCGGCCACTTACCGAGATTTATGTCGACGCAGAGTAATTCGAGGGGCGTGGTCTGTGAGCTCCCTTTGGTTCTTTTCAATTTTTTTTGGCTCATGCGCATTTTTCTTTTTCTTGTGGCTTCCGAGGATCACTGCTGCCAGCAGCCGGACGACCGGGCATGCCACAACTGCGGAGAAGAGGCATAAAGCGCGCGACTACGACCAGCCGCAGAATATGAATATGAAGTGGTGCGTTTATGTCCCCCTTTTCTTCTCTCTCGACTCCCGTTCTCCCCTTAGATACAACGGTCGATAAACGACACCCCAACGCAGCTTCACCTGCGGCCAGCCGGGCCACCTCGAGGCGGACTGTTCCCAGTTGCGCGCGATAACGTGCTCCAGCCCCGCCATATGAAATGCTATAACTGCGGGCAGCCCGCACACTTCACCGTGGCCTGCGACCAGCTGTGGGCCGGGCGAGGGAGTGATGGGGCGGTGCGGGTGGATTTTGGTTGGGGGAGAGAGTAGTCGCTGGTGATACGATGGCGTACACGTGCATGGAAGGAAGTGGGGACAGCGAGACAGGTACGCACCCTGTAATCCCCACTTGCGCGCCGAAGAATTATATTGCCATGCCTGTCTGAGACGCGACAAGCGCCGGGCGCTCGAATTGCGCGTGATACCGCTTGACGCCTCTAATTCCCTCACGTGGAGTGCACAGCTGTCGTCGCGGATGGTGGTGCTCCGCAAGCCATCCATTTGCTTCTCCTTCTCTTTCCTGCCTTTCCTTTCCTGTGATCTTGTCGTCCCTCTACTCCTTCCTCCTTTTCTTCCCCATTCCCCACTCTGCCAATCCCTTCTACTCGTTCCCACCTCCGTATTTCGCGGTACTCATTCTTCAATTCTCACTGCCCTCCACCACCGGCTACGATTGCCCAAATTGTGCTCGTGGGATTTATTTTTATCACGCTCCCTAGGTTAAATTCCAGTCGTTCACTTCCGCAACTCTATGTTGGCTTCCGTACTGGATCGCCACTACAGCATACAGAATTTCTACAGCCGGAATGCCGTCCAATGCTTGCCTACCAGCTTAGCCCTGACAGACTCAAAGCAGACTCCTCGCCCGTCTGTGTTACGATTTTACAAACACACGCCGAGAATCTCTTGCGCTACGCGCTCAACAGATGAACTCGCCTTTGTGGACTTATTAGATTCCTCATCTCCACGCACGCTGTTCGGCAGGTCAGCAGCAGCCTCATTCAAGCGTTTTGATTCTTGCTCGTTTTGTGTCTTCTATGATCCATCGATCCTTTTCAAAGTCTCGGTGTACGTATTGAAGGTACGGCAACCGTCCCTATTAATAACCGAAGCCTTCAAGCTCGAAGGAGCCCGCGCCCCCTGTCCTTGGTGCGCACTCACACTCAACTCAGCTAGCCTATTCCTCACCCATCTGAACACTCCGGAATTACGTTCTTTGTCTTTGGTCACTATGCCTGAGGGCTGAGCGGATTCTATCGCCTCGTCATCGGCGCATTCATTCCTTCGATCCATCTGCGCTTCAATCCCGCCTCGTTTGGCTCGACGCGTCCCGCGATCTCGGCGCCACACCCTGATGTAGCTTCGGCGCTTCTCCCCGTCGACGGCTGGAAGTGAACAGAAAAAGAGTTTGAATTTCTTTGAACGACGCGGAACCGTTTACACTTTCTCGACGGGCTCGTTAGACTCCTTGTCACCACTCGTGTGCCTCTCAAGCTCCTTTACCGCTCCGGTATGGGTCACGGCAGAACCTACAATTCTTTCTCTTGCGCCCTCGCCGTCAAATATCGCAGCGGTTTCTTCGAGCGTGTGATTCTTCGTTTCTACAAGATCTAGTTCCAAAGACAAGCCAAAATTCAAACTTTGAATATGAATGGGACAATAGATGAAGGACGTACAGAAGTAGAGGAAGATACACTCGCACACCAACCAGACGCAATATACCACATAATATCTCCAGCCCAAAGCGGCTGCCATTTGATTTAGTAAGAAGTTGTCGACTACAAGCACAATAGGTGCGTACCCAAGGCGATGGGATTGACGTATTGGTTGAAGATGAGCGCAATCGAGATCGTTATGTTGAAAATGTTGAACCCCTTCGCGCGGATATTGTATGGTAAAATCTCCAGTGCGTAGGTGACAATGAGGGGTGAAAATGCCAGACTCGCAGCCATTCAGTAATGATGCAATTCAGAGGGTCAAATAACCCACTTGTATGCCGCAGAGTAGAGGAATATAAATGCAATCACACCGTGTGCGGCGCTGTTAGCCCGGGTAATGGTGAATCGCGCGAAGCAAACGGTCTGCATCGTAAAGCAGACCGTCATGAGGCACGCCGATGTTATGAATAGAACACGTCGGCCGAAGCGCTCCACAGTGAAAGATGCGGTGAGACCACACACGAGACTAAAAAATATTCAAATACCATTCGTAGGAAGAAAAACAATAGAAACCTCCAAATGCTCAAAATACCATTGAGAAGGAGCTGCGGGGAAAAAGTGGTCAATTAAAGCTTCTGGGTGGCGCAATAGGCGGGTACCTGCGTGGTCGGGTTGGTTATTCCGATATCAGACAGCACCTTGTTAAGGTAATATGAAACAAGTCCGCTCCCAGACCACTGGGAAAAGAAGGCGATTGCAATAATAATCCGGAGGCGTTTCAAGTTGCCAGAGCTTGCCAGTAGGGATCTCCATCCAACATTAGCAGCGACTACCAGTAAATCAGAACCAATCTCCAATGCCGAATGCCCCTTACATACCAGCGCGATCAAATTCCAGAGCTGCTTTGATTTCCTCGAATTCATATCGTACCAATGGGTCATTTCTGTGGGCAGACATATAAAAGTCGGTGACTGGTGAACAATTTCATCTCACTCATCCCCGTCGGCATGATAGTATGCCAAGGTGTGCAGGGCTTGGGCCTCCTTGCCTTTGCTGACAAGGAACCGCGGGGACTCCGGTACGAGCCAAACCAGAAAAACTTGAACCAAGGACGGTACCGCCTGCAACGCAGATGGAAGGCGCCACGCCCAATTGCTTTGGATTTTGAACGAGCCGAACGTTGCCCATGCCGCGCTGTTTTCCAGGGTTAGTAACAACTATCCGAAAGATGAATCTTGTGGATGCGCACACGATAGATCCCAGAGCCCACAGTGAGTTGTACGTTGATGTAAGCGGAGCGCGGTACTTGGGGTACGAAAGCTCCGCTATCAGCATTGGCGAACCACTGACTATAGGAGGCATTAATTGGATTTGCTGTAGTTTGGGTCGACTACTAACAAGCGAAAGTAAGGCCGAACCCAACGAGAAACCTGGTTTGTCTCGGTTGGAGTTTCCTGGAATTGAAGAGACACGGTTACCTTGCTCCGATGAACATCCCGACACTTTGCGAAGCGGTCTGGATAGCCGTCGCAATGACCATCGCCAAAACGCCGATGAATACCGTCGGTCTGCGCCCAATGCCGTCACATAGGTAAGGCGCAAAGGGATATCCGGCCAGACTTCCGATATTCTGAGAGAGCTTGAATAAAGAGGGATTAGACTCTTCAACGGCCTTGACACACTTGGATGGCACCGAGCAACCCAAGTTTTCCTTTGGTGGGAAAACCAAAATATTCCTGCAGTCAAAGAACGAGCTGGAATCATTGTGATATCTGCCCAGAAAACCCAAACCGACCTCCCACTGAGGTAGAGACTG
Source organism: Mycena galopus ATCC 62051 (assembly GCA_014925785.1). NCBI lineage: Eukaryota > Fungi > Basidiomycota > Agaricomycetes > Agaricales > Mycenaceae > Mycena > Mycena galopus. Next base: position 48,314 of record WIQG01000500.1, read on the forward strand.
CAGACCATTGACCATGCTTCCGTCGTAACCGCTCGCAGTCGAAGTTACGAGGCTGCGGAATGAGAATGAATAACGCAAATTAGGTCGATATTGTCGAATCGGCGTACAGCACGACAATCCATGCATTTAGGATGATAAGTCTTGGCTCGTCAGATACATAGAAGGTGGAGATGAGACGATGGACCAACCGTCTGTTGTTGTACCATGTCCGCTTAGGGTCCATGAGGTCCGTGTACGCATTTGCGCCGCTCGCGGGCTTCAAAGTGGTATCAGACATGACTTTTAAGTGAGATGGATATGTGGATCGAGTGGGATGATTGTAGAGTGGAGGCAATAAGATCGTTTATATATTCACGAAAATAGTGTCGCCGGGAGTAAAAGCGCCGTACCGCCCGTTGTTATTTAAAGCCCTGAACGCACCTAGTAATACCTCCGCGGTCACTTGATAGATCTTCGTCTTCCCGAATGTAATTTCGCCGATCATGTAAGCCTTTGTTTGGAAATTTTCATGTATAGAGCTGCACTGTTGTCGGCGGAATTTTGAAAAATAGTTTTCTGCAGCCCAAGATCAGAGGTGTCGGCCTCGGTAGACCCAAGTAGCGCCAGAAAAGATGAAGAAAAAAGTGGAAAAGATTGAGTCCTCAGAATAGAGCTGATCAGAACACAGGCATGCTGGCGACGGCGCTAGGGAGGCCTCACGCAACACGCGGCCGGTATTCTCCCGTCGCATAACCTGGAGAACGTCGCCAAACGCCAAAGAAGTACCACAATCGCTGGTTCTTGTGAGAGCTTAGCGGTGGAACTCCGGCTGTGCTGACCTTCTGGGGGATTTTACTATCGCTGGCCCATTGAAGTCATCTTCCGCCGAGCTCCGGTCAGTCGTTAGGGTTTGATCGAGTCGTTGACGAGGCTCACCAATGCCTGGCCGTGTCTCAGCATTTGAGGGAGCGCCGCGATAATTACCCTGGTGTGATGGCTGTCGAGGGTGGAGACGCATTAATGGCGCGAGAGACAGAACGAGGAGTTCGGCATGCGGACCGATATACGATAGCGTCAATTATGTATTTGCACAATAGGTATAAAATATAGTACAACTAAAACCCTGTGAGCGAACGCAGACCTCCTACTCCCTTTCCAATAAGCCTAACCATGAAGTGTCAAATTTTGAATAATTCCTCTGTGGGAAAACAATCGTGCCACACATTCTAGGAAATTGAACTCAACTGTAGGGACTTGGCGCACAGGTTGGGGTGCAGTTAGGGTCCGTCGGATGTGGTTCAACTTATGGTTGAAAGTAGATGGCTGTGCGGTCCATTAGCCCAGCCAGTGTTCGATGCCATCACGGCATTCAAAGCGGATGATCGTGCGAACCGCCGGAGCGCACTGGGGTCGTCAAGTGCCGCGAAATTCACGCAGGTTGATCGCCATGTTTTAGCGTACTTTTCCTTCTGAAAGCTCGTGAATTTCACATAATTTCCATGAATTTCATCCAGTGAAAACCACATGAACTTCGCGTAGAAAAATTAGCTTTAACTATAAAAAAGTACCGTCTTTTGACGTGAAATTTACAAGACAAGAGCATAGTTAATATGTCCATTCACTGAGCATTATACGGAGAATCACACGAAAGGTGATGAAATGTGGTACAAATTTTCAAGAAAAATTCAATGAACTAACTACTCCGTGTTACAGAACATTCTAGGGTTGTAATGCTGTGCAGATATATGCTCTCGGGAAGGTTTCGTTCGCCTCTCCTTCACGACAGTTGGACAGAAGGAGGGAAATATTGCACTCACCAGAGTGATATCCGCAAACAGCTGATCATCTGTTTGACACCGTAAGGGGACATCCCAAGTTCACCGCCGCAGTCTGAGCTATGCGAGATAAGTATGAAGCAACGGAGAATGAGGCTCGCATCACTGTGTGTCTGTCTGGTAATTCTTTCTCCCAACCTGCTCAACTGTCAAGACTGTCAAGCTAGAGCTAGGCTCAAGCTAGACTCTGAAAGCGGCTGTCAGCCCGGGCTGCCACAGATGCTGGCATAACTCACAGACAATGGTGATGGGCCCGGGAAGTAGCGTAGTGGTCTCTCTTGTACCGCTGGTGGTAGACGAGGAAAGACGCACTTGGTGGTGGTTCGAGTCGAAGAGAGTGTGGAGCTGTTGGTCCTCATATACCAAGCGTTGGAGTAATCATTAATGCCATCACCGTTTAGGGCGGGCTTCTGCAAGTCTTGAGACGACCCAGTGGCACTTTTCATGCCAGATTTTCATGATAGTTGATCTAAAAATGTAACTACGGTCAAAGTGAGAAAGCCACCGATTTGTGTCATGGAAGGTGTATTGAATTTAAAAGTGGATACCAAGTACGTGAAACCATTTTCACGCACATCAATAGTGAATCATTGATTTCACTACCCAGGTGCATGAAATTCGCGGGGTTTGACAACCCCAGTGCAGGGCTTCACGAATCCGTCGGCAACCATATCTGCCGATATATGCCGAAGTCCGCCAGGCTTAGTCCATGTAACGGACTAAGAAATTCTGGAACAAGTAAATTAAATTGGTGATAAAACGGGATCTCCAGAAGTGGCAGAACGGTTGCGGCGCTATAGCTAGAAAACAAAGGTAATAGAAAAACAAAGGCTAAGTGCAAAGATTTCAGCCCCAAAGGGAAGCGATACGGATTTAAATGAGGGGAAGAGTCCTGTACAATCAGACTGCCAAAGAAGCTATTCTCATTTCGTCGACAAAAGGGACCCTGAGCGCCACCACCACTGCTTCTTTTTCTGCTGGGCCTCCAAATCTACAAGAGAAATTTCAGCTACGGGTACCTCTGCCTCTCCCTGGCCTGTGCGGAATGTCTTGCGTTTCAAGCTGTAATTTTTGAAGAAAAGCGCTGTATTGATGCCCTCAGCCAGTTAATTGCGAATTTAATTCAGAGGGTTACCGGACCTGCGACGAAGCACACGCAGATAATTGGCGTGTTTACAAGCCATATTGCAGAAACGCCTTTAGTATAAGCATGAAGGACTTTCTGCCGGAGTGATTCGGGCTGGGCGAGATGAGGCCCGCGACTTGAGAAGGAACAAACTTTATATTACCTCAATCGTTTGGATCCTGCGGATACTATCTGCTAATGCTGCGCCGGACAAGTCCATACCCAGGTCCGACATCTTTGCAAGGCGGGCTCGAACGACCTATGCAGACCAAGTTAAATGCGGTTTTTGCCGGATGGCGTGCCCTCGCTTACCCCCGACCAAATGGCCTGGCCAATAGATATGCCGATGGTTGATCCAAGTAACCTAAAGCGAGATGGGGAAACGCAAATATGGTGAAAGTACGGCTCACCTGACCAGTCCGAAGGTTGTTGAGCTCGTAGCCATGTCTTTGAGTGGCATGGCTGCTTGCAGACCAATCAAGGGCGGGAGAAACAAGCCCCCGATGCCGATTCCGGCGATCCCGGTGTAGATGATTTCAACGGCACTAGGCAGGGGTCAGAATATGCTTCAGTGACAGAATGATCAATACTTGGACGACCGTTCATCCAGCATAATCATCAGACCGTATCCAATTGCCATAACAGCCTAAACAAATGAGGGGAGAATCAGTTTGGGTCCCTTGGAATTATCCGGCTGGCTGACGAAGGAAATCCGTATCGGAGGCCTGGACTTCGATAAATTCGGTGTCTCGAGAAGAATATCCGGCTTTGATTTCCCTAGCTTACCTGTAATCACCGAAACTTGTGGCATAACCACTGAGTCCCGACGTCACCGAGGAAAAAAGGGCAAAAGGGATTATCCTTGGCACGATGTGTCAGTTTCGACGGCTGCTCGGCTCTAGTTTTCTCACAAGAGCCCTGATCTTGTTGGGGAAGCTCCACGAATCTGGAAATACAACGGGAGGTAGAATGCAGCTTTGACAATATTTAGTCATGCCCTACAGGTCACAAGAGGCAGCACACCTGAGAAGAACGCGAAGGAATGTGCTAAAGCTGTGAAAATTATCAACGCTGTCGTGCGTGTCTGTTATTCTGCGATTTAAGACGGCTTAAATATTAATTTCACCAGCGGCCTACCTTGAACAACCGCGGCGGTATTATAGGGGATCTCTCAGTCCACATTTCGAATGCTAAGGCAATGACAATGGTTATAAGGCCTACAAGGAGCAAGGCAATTGTGGCGAGCCTGTCCCCTGCCGCACGGTGAGATGACTTCTCCTATTTAAAACAGCCCACCTTACATCCATTTTCACTTTGGCAAAATCCGAGAAGCAGACATGCCACCCCGGCGACGAGGAGAAATAATCCGACAAAGTCGAACTCGCGAACGAAATCCCGAGAGGGCTTGCTAGCGTGCGGGTTGAGGTTAAGGAACATGAACAGCAGTATCCAGGCTATTCCTCCAGTTGGCCTGCGGGCAGGGCTGAGATCGGCATCGACCACGAAATATTAGGCATACAAGTTAATCCAGAAGCACCTGTGTTGCTCAAATGAGCCAACTCCGGTAAGCAGGACTGCGAAACCCACCATCGCCAGGTTGCATGATCCGCCAACGCCTGATGTAAATCTGAAGATTAAACTTTTTTACGGTTTCATCTTCGAATAGTTACCCCTCCAACTACAGGTCCTACAACACTAGTTGAAAAATTAGCATAAACGTCTGCATGAGAGGAGCGGTTATACCTCGCGATTCCCCACATGGCACCGAGAGATGAACCGTATTTACCGCGCCTAGATTCAGGTCAAGGACCTAAGCATACAAGCATGGCACGGAGGGCCGTACGTACTGCTCCAGCGGAATAATATCTCCGATGACGATCAGAACCATTTGTTGGATACCTAGGAAAACTTAGCGCTATTGGAGGAGGATGGCATTATGACCGTACCGGCACCACCGCAGCCTTGAAGTGCTCGTGCCAGAATAAGCCATATCATTGATTTCGCCGCCCCACAAAGCGCCGATCCCACCTGCGAGCCCGTGAGGAAATCAATGGTGTACAAGAGCTGGATCACGCACAAGGAAGACACAAATGGAGGGGTAGAGCACCTGCTTCCGTCCAAAAATGTCTGAAAGCTTTCCATATGCTGGGCACCAGGCGGCAGCGGCGATGAGATACGCGCTTCAAAAAAAACCCAAATCAATACAACGGATCTGCAGTAACTGAGGAGAAATTGAGAATCACCTCCCGACCCAGGAATAATTATTACCGCCTCCGAGCTCAGCGACGATAGTTGGCAGCGCGGTGGATACGCTGAACTCGGATAAATTACGTCAAAAGTCACGTTCTCTTGTACAGGACATACATGGTTTCATCGAGGGCGACCTTTGGGTCAAAATCAATGGTCAGACAAAACGTACTTGTGAGGGAGCTTACCAGAAATGCGGCTAACATTAGCGAGATGAAAACGAGGGGGATATTGTTTGCCGGGATAATGTGCTCGTCTTCCTCTTCAACTACCAGCTTGGCTTCATTGTGAACCAGGGTTTCAGGCTGTTTGTTTTCTTCACTATTCCCAGAAGGCGGAGGGGTACTGAAAGCCATGATTAATATTTACCGACCGAGTGGGAAGTAGATGGAAGAGAGAAGAGGGAGGGATTCAGTAATCACTGCGCACCCACCTGTGTCCACTGTTGAGGGTAGCCGTTCAACGGCCGTGAATCATGATGAAGTAATTCTAGGGCTTCGCCCGTTTCCGTCGCTGACAGGTACGGCGGCCGGCGCGAGATCTTTGGATGATGGGTTGCGACGGGTGGGGTCAAATACTTGTCAAATACACGGATGCACTCTTCATATTGGTCAGTATACTCGACCTATGACCAAAGGTTCATGGGTTCATCGGATGTCACCCGTCACCTTGACTGCTGTAGACTTTCGACCAAAGGTTCAGTGACAGGTGACACCCAACTTTTTTTGATGTGTGCAAAAATCGCCTTAATTCAAAAGAAAATTTTCGGTCTTCTCGGAAGAGAAAAAATCTAAAAATAGTGAACCTTTGGTCGAAAGTCTACAGTGTTCACTGGTTTTGGTAGTGATGAGAAAATTGCCATATCTGACAACCCGGTGGTTACCGGACCAAAATTTTGACGTTTTTTCGCCTATCTATCACCAATGGAGTAATTAAACGTGTGCGGTAGGTCGGACATTGCCGAGACCACCCAGGGTTCGCGGTTATTCCCCTCAGCGGCGTTTTGTTTTTTGCGCGGCCCGCTGATCTCGCCAGTGCCTGATGATTATTCGCAATACATTCCATTTGCCGTCGGTGGACAGGATTGCCACCCTTTGACGCTTGACACAAACCGCCTCATCATGCCACGTCACGAGCAAACTGGGGAATATTATTCTCAGAACCTAACCTGATATGTTCCGCCGGTGTGCAAACACAGAAAGCTCACGTGTCGATTCCCCGATCCTCTCCAATCCATCCAGAGTACTGCTCCCGCTGGCCTCATGGACAATCTTGCCTCGATAGCATTCCATCTCAACATCAATCGTGAGCACAGACGCAGGCAAGGGCACACCCCAAGAAATCGTGCGAAAGTATGGACCCTGCACAACATAACGCATGTCAGATCTCGTGAAATTGTTTTTTGGAGCTGGGAGTCTATCTCGATCCTGATAGTAATCTTTCATGATGTCTGGAAGAATTTCTGGGCCGTCATGCGCTCATGTGGTAGGTGGAATGGTGTACATGGCGTGGCGTTACGGTAACTCCGCTCATAAGCACCATTTACTTCCCGCAAATGAGGAGAGAAATATATGTTGTTGCGAGATTCACCTTTCCAATAGAACAAATCTATGGTGTCAGAGCATGAATGGTACGGAGACAGGGGGATTGTCTGAAGCTTTTAAAGTCCGCTTTGGGTGAATTCAATTGCCACACCGTTGCAAAGTCTTTATTTATTCCGCGGCTGGGCCGTAGTATGAGACTATCATGGAACTCTAGTGCTTCTGAAATATGGTCCCCTTTCATCTGAGAGCCCGCGCAGTTCAGTTTTAGATGGTCCGTTGTTCTTTCGGCTTCAAAGCCGGCGATCATTCGGCGCTACCTGCCGTCACTTCCCTGTCAATTTAACATGGGTCATGGGTTCGTCATGCGTTCTCCAGCGCTAGCACCCACTTTTTCGATGAAGTGATGGGCCGCGAACGGCTCACCGGGCTCTTTTAGAATAAGACATGGTGTCCACAGCTTGGCATTTGACGTTCTTGTTACCGCAGTGTTGGACCGGCCAATTCCGAACAAACCGCCAAAAATAACATTCACTGACGTTGGGTGCTTGGTGGGTGCTAGCAGCTGAAATATCTCTCCGGGAAATCGGCTGTTTCGGGGCTCCCAGAGACATTTCCGAAACTTAAAAGTGCTTGAACCGGGTTTGGCAGTGTCAAAACCGTTACCAAAACAGCCAGTTTTCGGGAACGGTTTTCGCTGACCCGACTTACTGCTTCAGAACAGCTTTTGCATCTCCAAAACTTCCCGTTTCGGGAACTGTGCCGACTTCCCGAAAATTGTGCCGGAAACTAATAGTTTCGGAAACATGGGTGACCCGAAACCATAAGTTTTGTAAACAGTTCCTGAAATTTGAAGTTCAGGAGCCTCAAACCCTAACTGCAGCTCAGCTGCGATCACTTCAAATCAGTCAGCTACCGCCCGCGGCCGTCAGTCAAGCCGAAACTGTTGCGAAAACGTTCGCGCTCCCAAATTCTTTTAGTTTTAGTAATGGTTTTCGTGATGTTGGCACTCACGGCGTTCCGACCCCTCCTAGACTCAGTTTGCTATGTCTGTGTAGGGTCGGTCTAGGGTTTGTCCATGGTATGTCTGGCTCTGTCTAGCGGCCGAGCTCAGCTAGAATTATGCTAGACACAGCCTAGACGCACCCTAAGACACGCCCTAGGCAGACCTAGTAAAATGAGTTATGAGGGGTCGGAACGCAGTGACCTTTCCCGAAATTGCAGGTTTTCGGCTCGCGGAAATCGTCCCGAAAACAGACAGTTCCGAGAACCGTCTCCCCCTCCCTCGAGCTTCGCATCGGGGACTACCAAGTTTCAGTGCAGTGGTCCGAAATGCAATCCTAAATTAGTCGAGGGATTTTCTCATTGGATCGGTATATTCCCTGGACCAATGAGACAACTCCCGCACTTCGAGTGGACCGAAATTTGGTACTCCCCGGCGTGCTTTCCATTTCAGGAACACTTTCAACAGATTTGTTTCCAACACTTTAAGTTTGGGGGATGTTCCTAGTGGCCCGAATAGCGGTTTCTGTCGAGTTACCGAGGGGGTGATTAAATAGATTACGTGGGTCCTTGGGAACTCGGACGAGGCCGACGTTGTTCAGCATGGGCGAGAGACCCACACCACCCACCATGGGAAATCTTTGTGATGACTGCGACCTCCAACACCAGATTGCGGCGGATAGCTAAGCCTTCTGCAACCACTACTAAGGGAGGCTCACAGCTCGGAGTGCTTAACGCTTACATGGTTTGAAATAGAGAAAATCGTAAACAACTACCGTATTATCGTCGGGAATTGGTCCTTCGGCTCCCGACTTCTCAGGTAATCAGCCCAATCACAATCTAACTCACGTATTTCCCAGCTGGTGTCCTGAGATTGACAAGATCTCGCAGGTTTATCGGACACGGGGACCTTTCTTCCATCTCTGTACACAGGTGGAACACGGGAAGGAAAATAAGTATCAGTGTGGGCACTGAGGGGAAGAGAGGAGGGCAGTAAAGTCCCATTGCTCAACCTTAACTCCGCGTACAATCGCTGTCGGACCAGGCGCATGCGAGAGACAAGAGGGCACAAAGATGGGAATGAGGAGTCCCAGCTTTTGTGGTATTTTAGAGTCCATGAAGAAGAACTTCCGAGAATCTTGCCTCCGCAGTAATTGGCAAACGAAGGAACGCAGAGAGTGAATTTCCTATGGGGGTTTGACTGCACCCACAAGTTATTCGCAATTCTCACAGTACGCCACAGAAGATCCCACGAGAATGCTTGAGCGGTCTATCGCGGCGTTAGAGAAACTCAAGACCTTTGGAGTTTGTTCAGTCATATTACAACGTCTGCGAGCGAAATGTCTATGTATGGGCCTCGGAGCGTGGCGATTAGCAAGGCCAATGGTGACTGATAGCGAGTGCGTTCTGGGAAGGCTTCCCACCGCTATTAGAGACACTTAATAGACCCTTACAAAGACCCTCACGTACGTACAACAATGTGGGAAGGTGTCACCACATTTACAGGTGCTGGCCGATATTTTGCCTCGTACTTGTCAAAGAGAACATGCCTGATGCGTTCCCGATCACCATCCGTATTGACATTGGTATTCAAGGGATGGAATCAGTAGTATTGTAGACAGGCACTTTATATTTTAGCTTGTACCTCGGTATATAAATAGAATCAGAGTGGCTATGTTTTCGAAAACCTAGTGACACTGGAAGAATCGACCGAAATGATCTATACCTGCATTGTCTCGCCTGCTGAAAATCGCAACTCGCAACACCCTCCGGCGTCCGCCACGACTACATATCAATCTGAGTGACCGCACAGGGCTTGCGACCAGCATTGCCAGAGCTTCAATCAATGCCGATTATCTTGCGGACTGTGACAAGAGGTACAGGCTCTCAGACCCCGAGAAAATGTCGCGTTTGAAATGTTTTGAACCCACGCCCTCAAAGAGGGGTCCAGAATACGGTCCTTATGAGATCCGACGGTGTCCACGGTCAGCGATTTGGCTTCTGAGAGGTGAGTAACTTAAGACTCGTTCGTGATAAATTAAGCTGAAGGATGCTATCGGAAAATGGCCAACTCGCATTCCATCGTTTCGAGCGGTCAGGCGCCATCCATGCCGCCCCGGTGGAATCCGCACGGTCCGTCTGTGCCGTTGACCCTTTTTCATCTGAAGACAGATTTTTATGCTATGGGACCCTTCCCGCGACGCCTGGAGGAGAAATGGAAGGATCATTTTGTAACAGGGCTAGGTTACAGGTTTGCTTTGGCATGTTAAACCTTCGGGAAGGGTCCTATACTGTAACAACCTTTCTGCCAGCTCAGGCAGGCAAGCTTGCGAGCTGTCTGAGTGAGAGGCAAGGTAGCAAAGGAGGGATCAGACTAGTCTCAGGGCATCTAATCTACACGATTAGATGCCATCAGATCAGCACAGCCGCTATTCGGCTCTTTGTCTGCCTCTACGTGGACGCGTCCACCCCAGCTGGACATCTCCCTCTTCGTGCCTCCACGCGAGGATCGAAAAGTTTTTTTCGGCCCAAGCTGACCGCCCCTGTCTCCTTTCTAATAGGGAAGGAGTTTCCCATCCCTAGGGCCGGGCCAATCTCTCCGCGTCCAGCTGCCGCTGTTCAACTCACTTCCCACCACCTCCTTGAATTTGATAATGCTTTTTTATACCATCTAATGAGTGTTGGTCATAAATTGAACACAGCACACCAAGAGCTGAATAATTTCTAACCTGAGAACAGACCACAGTTGGCTTCAATTTGGCTTGAATCATAGAAGGCGTGGGTTCAGACTGATAAATTTTCTTCTATACAGTCCCTAGGCATTTATATGTGTTTCTTATAACCAATCAACACCTCCCTCATTGTTTATTAGCCATTTTGAAGCTCTAAGCTTTATATACTGATTTTTTTTTTCAGCCCAACCTGGACCCCCCACCCCCCTCCCAGCAGACCCTGTCTCTCCCCAAAGCTGAGCGGCCGAGACCGCCTTCCCCCGCACACACATACACTGTCTTCAGGGCGTTAGTGCCCGCACTCTCGGCGCTTTACTAGCGTCGTCTTCGATATATCACTCGGCGCTTAGTGCTTTTCTCCTCTCTCCTCTCTAGTCGCCTACTCCCTACGACACTACGACAGACTATCTTGCTTCTTGAAATGTCTCTCGTACGGCTGCACCACCACCACCATTAAGTTCATCTCAAGCTGAGCTCGATTTCTACTGTTTAAAGAGAGCTTATGCCTTGAACGCACGGGCACTTGACCGTAAAATTGCTCCTTATTCATTACGGTGATTGGAAACTTGCTATAAAAATCACTCCAACTCCCAATTTCTAAAAAAATGCACCATGCTGGTACCAACTTGGAAAGCGATGGACCATTCAACGTTAATATTCAACCGCGACCCTGATTCCAGATTCAGGAAATATCCATACTTTCGGGAGCTTGGTATGTTCTCCAGCCGTTGCAGCCTTTCCCTCCAACACGACCTCGAATATTCAACACAATTGGGCGCGACAACTTGAACCGAAAGCGCCGATAAAGTGGGAAGTTGGAACACCTGACACGTGCTCAGGAATTTCACCTCGTGTTGATCTGCTGCAGTCTGGGGTTTTTTCAAATTCACAGTCAATTGTTGGCGGAAGAGCGTGGGTTGTGCGGCGTGTATTTTGCATCGTCATTACATATGGTGCTCGACTCGCGATCGGATGAACTCGTTGCGTCTCGCGTTTTCCCCTTTAGTTCTAGGATTCTCCATTCAGTTACAGATGCTCCGGTACGACATCAGCGAGGTCTCCCGCTCGTTACCAGTCTGCCTGCGATAAGCAACTATCTGGCGGGGCACTTTGCCGTACGGGTAACGAGCCTAGTCTCCCACGTCAATCCTCGCACACCAGTCACACCGTGGGTCCACATGAGCGGCGGCTCACCCTTGTTTCATCCCACAATCTCGCTTCTTTATATACTTTCTGGTGAGGCACTCCGCGCTCGGTGTGAAGTTGCGGGGTTTCTTGAAGGAAAGTCGCAACCACGTGAGTTCTGGTTGTCGAAAGTTTTACTTGAGGCAAGTAGAATGCGTCGGTAAAACTCTCTGTTGAGAACTGCCGATAGCTAATGTACAGACTATTTCCTAATACTGGAGAATTTCATTCAATTCGTCAGAAATTATTGCCGCAACAATGCCGCAATAAAAAAAAATAGGCGTGACGCGTGACTGATGAATTGAACGAAATTATCCAGTACTGGAACTATACGTCCGACTGACTCCTAAAGAGTCGTACTGAGGGATGATGAATTAACTATCTATGAGAACGAGAATGAGTCGAAGACGAACTGGAAAAGGAAAGGTGGATCACGAAGTGATCCGTGGCATCGGCCGAGCCGGCATCATGAGCCGCGCGTAATCCTTACAGTCGGATTGGAAGTGATTAATTAATTAAGCTATCGCCGTGTGGTTTCTCTATGCAGTGCGAAGTACCCATAACATCCAATGGACCCGGGCCTGCCTCGTGGCCCCAAATCAGGTCTCTACGTGACGGTACACCTCGACGGCCAGGAGATCTGAGGAGATCGGCCGCACTCGAGCCGTCAGGCGGGATGACGATCTGCCGATGTGAGTCACTGGAGTCTGCTCCACCCCGTGTCGCTTGTCCCGCGCCGAACGGACGTAATAATTGCGCCAGATCCTCAGAAAAGCCCGACGCGCCGAGGCTGCTGATGCTGCGGCACGACGATCAACTCGGCTCTGTGCAAATATTACCCGTCGAATCGCAGAGTACTCCCATCCCTCGATTTCTTTGCCGTTCATTTGCCATAAATTCTCTATAGCTGTGAGTCTCCCACTTTTCAGCAACGAGCCCGAAGTAAAGGCTGTGGGGCGTCTTCTCGTGCGTATTATGAAGGTGGTCACTTCCCACCGGGCGTATACACCACTTCCTTTTGTTCCGCCTTGATCGACCCGTTTTTGAAGGCCTTGGCCGTGATAAGGTAATGTAATATACAATCTTCGGCGGAAGCAATCAATGTTCCCGAGTATCTACATCTCGATTCGAAGCAACCTCAGAACAAGCAGTAGTCGCAAGTACTCTAGCACCGGAGATGAATTGCCGTTCTGTATGCATATGTACGCACCCACTTTGATAGCGGCGCACCTCGGGTGGGGTTTATTTAGTGCGGATGCAATTCCGGTTGGAGAGCTCCGAGCATGTTTTGAAAGGTTCTGGGAACGACACTTGCATTATTGATTCACGCTAACAATGACTGTATACGCGTTTCAATTCCAGGGTATCATCCTTCGCTTATTTAGTCGCTTCAACTTCCTCCGCAGATCCAAGACCGTTTTCTCACGCCGTCCGTCCGGTGAAATGGGCCCGCGGACACTCCCTAACTGCCTCCGCGATAAGGTAAATTAAGGCCCAGATTTGACCTCTATCCCGCTCCGCAAAATAAGGTAAATCAGCCTCGAAATCATGGACGCCGCTCCGTGCATAAGGATCGCGCTGCGCGCGAGAAACATTTTGGGACGAGTATGGCCGTGGATGACCGGATGGACCTCATCTCGGCATCGCTGAGGAGGAAATCCGGCAGTGAGGGCGACTGCGAAGGCGGCAATGGGTCGCAAAGGGAAGAAGTAGTCTCTGGTTTAGCTATGGAACGGGAAAATGCGCCGGCAGCAGAAAAAACCCCAATTTCTTTTTGATATCTCGCTCCGAAATAAGGTAAATCAAGGCCCTGAGCGCACGTTTCATAAGGTAAATCAGCGGGTTTTTTTGGGGAAAAGCGGAGGCAGTTACAAGGGAGTGTCCTCGGGTCTGGTGAAATGCCTAGTCCGAACGCACACGAGGCCGAATGTATCTAAGGTGTGTGGATTATATAATTGGATCTTTCATCAGAATTGAGTTCAGGTTTAGAATTTGAGGTGGAGAACACGTTGCAGCGTATTTATTTATGATACTCGCTCGCCACCACCACAGCCTTGCCCACCGCTATCGGGACATACTGAATTGGTGTTTGCGACCAAAGCTTAGCACCGGTGATGGTGCCCCCGTCGGAATGCAATGCCCCCGTCCGAATACAATGGACCGGTGACAATCCCGGAGGAAACGCAGCGGTGGGGGCCTATGTATAGCTACCGACGGGAGGCATAGTCAGTCAGTCGTCTTCGCATCCCCGAATTTCCGTCAAGTGACAGGTAGGTTGACGAGTGAACGTGAGAGGAAGAAACTTGACAGAATTGAATTAGGCGGGCGCCGCGCCTCCGATGACTCTGATGGAACTGGACCGAAAATCAAAAGGCCGAGACGCAGACGACGCGCGCAGCCAGGCTATGTGTCGTAAATCCCTGGCGCGAGAACCCCACACGGAACAGCGAACGGTTGGTGGTTGGGGAGTCCAGAACAAGCCGGCCAAAGATGAAGCGCTGAAGAACTCGTGCGTACATAATTCGATTATTCGATGATACTGGGTTGGCGGTGTGAAAGAGAGAAGATATACATACACGCTCCAAAAATGCCAAGTCCGGCGGTATCGGGATTGGGATCGGCCCGAGAACATGAGCGTACCCCGGTCAGAATTTTGAGGTCACCGCGACGGGGACATAGTGAACGAACAAAGAAGCGCGCGCGATTCAGCGAATGCGAACGGGCCGCAGTATTTGGTTTACGTTTACACACCGCGCTCGATCTGGGCGCTAGGAATCTCTTGCTTGGAACTGCCTGACAGTGGGCTTTAGCAGGAGTTGGAGCTGCGAGCGCGGGTACAAGTCGAATTTCCGGACAGGGGTTGCTCACCGGAGGAGGGACGGCCAGAGCGTTTCCGTATCTCAGAGCCGGTGTCGAGTAGCTGGAGTCATCGTTGGACGGCGACGACTCTTCGCAAGCCGTGGTGCTGCGACAGTCGCAGTGCGCACAAACGCCGTTGCGTAAATGAAATGCGATGCACGGCGAACGAGAGCCACAACACCACATACACACTCCAAAAAATGCCAAGTCCGGCGGTATCGGGATCGGGATCCGCCCGAGAACACTAGCACTGAGCGTACCCCGGTCAGAATTTTGAGGTCACCGAGATTCAGGCTCGGACAGGGGTTACTCACCGGAGGAGGGAGGGCAAGAGCGCTTCCATATCTGAGAGCCGGTGTCGGCAGTAGCCGGCTGCCGGTGGACGCGACGACGACGCTTCGCAAGCCGTGGTACTGCGACAGTCGCAGCGAAATGCCGTTGAGTAAATGAAATACGATGCACGGCGAACGCGAGTACAATACCATAAGACGCGAGAAATTTGAAATCTCAGACAAGGAGGCAACGTAGGCGGCGCAAGAAGCAGAACCGAGACGACACGAGAACGCGCACGGGTGGGTGACGAATTCAGAATCGATGCCAGGCGTAACCGGTGGTCCTAGAGCGAGCCTAGAACAAGAGCGGGCAAGGAGTGGGGGATGAGATGGCATTAAGTTATGTTGTCCTGTTCATACAATGCGTAATTTAATTTTGTGGGAGCTTAGTCTACATACCGCGTCGTCGCGTGTCAGTATACCGCGCGCCGCACGTGGGATTTTGCTTTGCGGCAGACATCGAAGCCCATCAATCGCATCAGATACGCCGGGTCCTATACACCCAACCAACCAACAATTAGCCCACTGCACTCGACGAGTCTGGATATTAAATACACACTTGCTCTATCCCGTCGCATCTTTTTATCCATAAACCCCCTCCCTCCCCCATATAAGCCGCAATCACTCCCTCAACCCAAACCCACCCGCACTCGCCGCACCATCACCCCCACCCCCACGCGCCTTGCGCGGCTCGGGGCAATCCGCAGCAAAGTGTCCGGGCTGGTCACAATTGTAGCACTTCATGAACGAATTCGAATTCTCCCTTGCGACGCGCGGCTCGCTGCAGTCCGCCGCGAGGTGTCCCGCCTGTCCGCAGTTGAAGCACTTCATGCTCCGCGGCTCGCCACAGTCCCGCGCCTTGTGGCCTTTCTCGCCGCAGTTGTGGCTGACATGGAGGTCATATTAATGATTAAGCCGATGGAAAGAATGGAGCCGCGGACGCACCAGGCACGGTCGTCCGGCTGGGTGCAAAAACGCGCGATGTGATCCTCGCTGCCGCAGCGGAAGCTGCACACGAAAATAAGGGGGAAAAACCCATAAGCAAAGGACCAAAAAAACCAAAGAGAGCCCACGCACCAAGCTCTGGAAGGTCTTTGTGCCTTCAAGGTCGACGTCGAATGCACCCCGCGTCCGAATGCGATGGCGAGTGGCCGTGCGATAGTTGGTATCCGCAGAGAGGTAGGGAGGGCCAAGGCGACGCGTGAAGAGAGCTGGAGAGCGCGGAAGAGAGACATGGTGGAGTCGAGACGAGAAGAAAAAAGCGATCTCTGATGGGGTGACGCGGTGTACAAACAACGCGTGATGTGGGCGAAGCCCCGATCAGAAGCCGAATAATGCCGATGTGGTTGGCTTGTTTAGCAGTACAGATGACAAGGCCCTGAACGGTGATGAAACCAAGCGACACGAAAGTCGCTATGAATGGGCCAACAGTTTACGACTTCAACTTAGTCAAAAAACGTGATTTTGCGGCCTTGCGCACTCTCCGAGGGCATTGAAGATATCGATACTACGAAGGACACAGACATAAAGTTGCAGAATTACGAGTACTTGTGGAATCGTTCTTAATAATTTGGTACACCAACTTTTTGAGTTCGTGTCATTGCCTGTAGCAATTATCTGAACTACGCAAAATAGTGGCTGTGCTTATTTTCATTACATTTTTGTGACCTCAATCTTTATTTCATTAGCCGGAACATCGTTGAGCCTAAAACATCAGTGAATGGAACTGATTTTTTTAGTGGCTGACTCTGTCATGTAATGGAATCTGATTTCCTTCTCTTCAAAGAAGAGTAAATATTTTCGTCCCTAAATTGGTTTCAATTCCTTTCATTCTGATGTGGTTGTCAGGTCTCTATCACTTTGCATGACTTGCTTTCCCAAAAACCACAAGATCACGTACTTCCCGTGAATGCCGGAGCAGGTCGCCAGCCCCACAGCGCCATGGTTCATCAACAATCGACCGAAAACACTGGTCAGCTTGACTGTGATAGGGCATATTTTTAGAATAGATAAAAAAATATGTACTCATGCTGCCGCACACAGCGTCGGCCGTACCCACCAAGCCTCTTTTCGATTCTGGCTCTGTGATCCTCAATATTATTGGCCCAGATATTCACGCGGACGCATCTATTTCATGATTTGCGCACAGATGGGGCGGTGATTAAAGCGGTCCTTGAGGGTCGTCGGCCTTCACGAACGGAATTATGGGGAACACCATCACTGGATGGTTTTTGGAACCTACTCAAAAATTGCTGGGAAGAGCAGCTAGCTAGGCGCCCAACGGCTGCCCAAATCGTGCAATGGCTCATGGGCCTTGACATCTAGGCAACGAAAACACAATCCACCACAGACTGGGACGAATTATTTCCGCCCAGGGTTCGCCGCTACTTGGCGAGTCGACGGCCATTCCCTTCATATTCCGAATTCGAACGGATCATTTTTGGAGATGGTTACTAGTCATTCCAAATAATTTTGACATGGATAATGAGCTGACATTCCCGGATACGGGGGTGACCAAAGGCAGAAGAAATATTAGCAATTCAGGCACTTCCTGAGGGAGCAACTGCATAAGCCTCGACGGAGTCGAGCAGACGTCGAAGGGTTGCCTACACCAAGTTTACCCACAAACTAAAGAAGAATCGGACTGGCGTCCATTCGAGTATGTCACAGCAAGACACGGATTGAAAGTTGATCATAGTCTCGTAGTATACTCGTAGACCGACACTTTACATTTTCGTACCTTTATTTTCGATTTTTTTTTTAGGGGAGCCCCCTCAGCCTGGTTGGAAAATGAATAAGTTCGGAGCAGCCTTGCATTTAGACACTAGTTAAATCTGTGTTCAAGCACCCGGTCAACGGTTACTGCCATGTCTTCAAGCTTGCATAACCCAAGAGCATGGCTACGGCTGCTACGAACAGTCTCTTTTCGATTAGGCAACACCTCACGAGAATTGTATTAGACCCCGACCAGGAGGTTACATAAAAAGCTGATATCCAACAATGTTCTCCCAGGAGTGAATGGTTTACTTGCAACCAGGGTTGCACCTTCAGTGACGACGTTAGAACCAATAGCCCACATGATGTCAAAGGCACATACTCGCACGGGCAACAGTCGCAGTACACGGTGCGCTCGAGGAAAGCACCTTGAACGGAGACAATGGCAACAGCGAGAGCGGCAATGATACGGAAGAACTGCATTTTTGTCACAGTGTGAAGCAAGGCGACAGGAAGAAAGACTACCCAGCTTTACTGGCATTCCGTCCCACTTTTTATATCTTTTGTGCACTGCGGATGACTGTCATTATGCTGCGGATGGCTGTCATTATGCCGGGAACAGAGGATAAAGCTATTCATTAACCCAAGGGGGGTTATTTGCCAGTGGATGATATTTACAAGTCCCGCCGCAATCACATCGCAGCACATCCCGATGATGCACTGCCAGGACACCTTTAGATTGACTTGAGAATCCCCCATACCAACACCAATGCCAACGAAATAGCAGATCATAACTCCACACTCACTCAGCTCTGAAATCGAAAGTGCTTATCGTTTTCAAAACAGCGAAAATGAATAGCACGGAGATTCAAGTTCGGCGAAGCCATCTCAGAAGTATCTTTAGCGGAGTAGTAGGGCAACGAAATTAAATACATTCTGATGTCTGATGAGTATGGGCATTTAAGTACGTATGATTGATGTCCGTTCGTTTCCTTATTTCAATTGCAGCGTCGCACCGGTCGAGACAACCACCGGGTTAATTTGGGACTAGAGCGAAGACTCGGAGTTCAATTCATGAACGCCAATTTGAATTTGAACACTCTCGGATACTGTGCGGGTAGAACCGCGAAACGAGTGTCGGGCTCTGCCCCTTTTCCTCGAACCTTGTATCTACCCCGCTCTAAATAACCCCATCTCACTTGAACCAAAGTTGAACCGAAAAGCCGCACCGCAGGTAAGACCAAGCACATCAAGCCTGCAATAAAGATTTTGTCTCGCTCCTCTTTGGGGTTGGGATCTGCTCGCGACCAATCGTCCTCCCTCAATTTCGAGGATTGCATTGGCTTGAGTACCATCTAACTCGGGTCCCACTTACACCTTTGGCTATTGGACTTGTGCACCGACCCGTATTCAGCGGACACCGCCGGTGACTTTACACACCAAAATGCCAATCGACCATGGCGGCCCGCTGACGATCCCCACCGACCTCCTTCGCTACGAATGCTACACCGAAGACCTAAAATGGCAGATTCGGTTCACGGCAATGTGGTGTGCCGCCCTCGGGCTCTTCGTCGTCCTCGCTGCAACACGAGCCCTCTGTCCGAGCAAACTATTTATCTTTGGCTCAGGTCTGTGGGTTGAATGGTGGCTGCACTCAAGAACCTGAACCCAGGTTCTCGGATAAGATAGATAGGGAACACAGGCGGCGTTTGCCGAATTAATTGGATAGAGCGCAACGGGCTTAATTTTGGTGCAACTTGCATGGGCATGGGATGGTGCGGATGTCGCGTATACCCGATCTGTGTGCGTCGTTAGAAGACAGAAAAGGAGGGGAGGCAGGAAAGACAAACCCACAATTCGATCTTGCAGACATGCGGACAATATTACAGGACTCCATGGTGTATGCCTCAGAAATAGGAGATGGACGTGATTCCCTTTTGAGCGGGCGTGCAAGTTAATAGCATGCGCGTGTAAGTAGTACATTTCAATATATGTATTTTCTTCCTATCTCCTCCGCTCGACTCGTGCGCAAACCAAGCGATACGTGCGTGCACCTGAGAGCCCCATCCGCAAGACTTTGCGTCGCGCTGCTCGTCTAAATCGCATGCAAGTAAGCAAGAGAAGTAATTGAAGCCGCAATGAAAATTACCTTAGGAGCCATGCACACAAACTGAAAGTCTCAGAGGGCGCATGCGTTCGCCAGTGAAGCCCACACTGAATCTGAAGAGAAAGTAAGTCAAGTTCGAGGACGGAGATCAAACGAATGCACAGCGGACACTCACCGAGTTGAGGCTGCTACCACCGGAATGCGTCGCATGAGAGAAATCTGCAAAACTCCTGCATTAGTTCTAGGCAATGCCTCCTAAGCAAATTGGTAGGCACCCAGTCCATGACTACCGAATCGCTCCTCTGCGTCCTATAATCATTATGCGGAGAGTAGCTCGGCAAATGATGGCGGGGCACAGCCGCCATGTTGGCGGTGGCACCCTCTAAAATGAATAGAAATTAAGTACTCGTCCTGCCGCGCATAGCGTCGGCCTTACCCACCCACCAAGTTAAAAACAGAATCAGCCATGACATGATCCAGGCTCGATTCAAACGAGCGACACAAGGATCTGATCTTGATCTGATCGCTTCCGAAAGGACAGCAGGTGCGGACGATCCGCGTCAGGGTCCCACCCATCTGGGCACCTGGGCAAGCCAGGATATTTTGACTGCTAACTCCTGGAATCCATCCTGCATGGGTGATGAATGTCTGCCTTTCAAAGGTTGTCTGAAACTTCGAAGGAGCATCACCCGAGCATCACCCGCACCGAACTGAAGCACAGATCACAAACTAAAGTGAAATATATTCTTCCTAGTCAAAAGCTGAAACGGTGCCAACTTACTGCTATTTGCGGAACATAAGGCGCGGGCGCATTTTTGTCACATTTTGTCACTTTTGTGATCTCAGATTTCTTTTCCCTGTAGCGGCCTCAATTCTCATCGGATCATCTCAGAACATGGCGCACTCAATTCATACAGCTTGAATACAGTGCATAGGCCAGAGAAACCATTTTTGTTATCTATATTTAATCTTTTGTGCAAAATTACGCACTTTTCAACTGTTGACCCTCTGACAACGCAGTGGGTGCTCAGATACCTATAAGATTTTGTGTAGGAGTTTTTGGCAGTACTAGAAGTTGCAAAAAATACTTTGATTTGCCAAAATACAATGGGAAGTGCATGAATGAGCAAAATAAAGTCTGATCATATCAAAATTTGGGGCTAAATTGTAGACCCTCCCCCAATAGAGCGGGTACCAGAACAGGGCCAATTATTTTATTTGACAATCTTTTTGGTCTATATTATTGCACTGCACACTTGATTTCGCGAGAAATACACAGGGACCTTGGAGTGAGACTTGCAAAGTCAGATCAATTTGTGGATCACAACATCAATCCTGCATCAACCTCCTTTGATCTGGGTTTGGGGCCTTCGTTTCGAAGCTTTCAATTTAGTTCTTGCCTTCAGAAGTTGATAGTGCAGTAATAAGTACCAGGAAGATGTTTAAATGAAATAAATCAGCATGGTTATACAAGACATCAGCTTGAATGAGGGGTGGCAAATTTGCATTGAATTGGGACTGTACCTTGCTCGTTGGTGAGTTTATCATTATATGTGGGCAGAGAAAATTATCCAGTGCAATAACTAATATCCATATCCCTGCTGTGACAAAATTTTAGAAGCATCCGAGCTGTCATTCTGATGCTAAAGGGTAAACAGTCGAAAATGGCATCATTTTGACCTTTGGAGGAATCATGTGCCAGAAAATGAGTATCGAGTAGCCTATGCACTGTATTCCATCATCCTGAATCGAATGGGCCATGTTTTAAGGCGATTGGACACGAATTGAGAGTGCCAGAGAGAAAAGAAATCTGAGATCAAAAAAACTGCCCCTTGTGATGCGAATTTCTGTGTCTTGTTCTGATGCACCAAATGCAGTTCTGAGAAAAGTAAGTGTACAGTGCAGTAATAAAGGTAGAAAAGATTGTTTAGTCAAAATACTAGCTTTTGGATGTGCCCCGTCCTCTTTAATTAGGGTCAACAGTTTTGCTCTCAAATGTTACTGTGACCCACCTTCATTATGTTCATTTCGGTGTTTATAGTGGTATTAGTGAGGTTAAAACCATCCAGTGCAGTATCATATACCAGCTAGAGTATTCTGATGAGGTCTTGGATCTTCCCGAGCACCTGCCCAGCTCTGGGAGGGTAAACAGCTGAAAACTCGATGCTTTTGCCCAGCGGACGAGGAACGCAAGAGGAACGCACCATAAAAATGTTTTCAATGGCCTATACACTATATTCAGGCCTTGGAAGTCGAACGGACCCGGTTTTCAGACAATTGGACGAGAATTGAAGGTACTAGAGGGAAAAGAAAATCAACATAAACAAAGTGCCCAAAACGGGAAAAAAGCGCTCGCGCCTTATGTTCCGCAAATAGCAGTAATTATTGTGCATATGCGGAGGACCTAGACATCCCGAAAACTTTAACATCACAATGCAGAATATACCCACTGCCTTCTTGTTGGACGGAATGACCCAGGCCCGATTTGAACGAGCGTCTACCGCATGTCTTTCTGGTTCACAACGTCAAGAACGGTGGGTGCGGGCCATCCGCCACTGGGTTTCTCTTTCTTTCAGTACTTGAATTTCATGCCTGGTGCAGGACGCGCAGAGTCATACCTATACTCGCTTCCAAGGTAATATTGGGTGGGATGCTGCACGAGACATTTAATTCAAAAACGGATTAATGATCATGACCCAAGCTTGATTCGAACGAGCGGCTCCTGCATACTATAGTCCATGCGAGAACTCGAAGGACAGTGTCGGAAAAATCTTGAATTGCACGCGACGGCTCCGAATATGTTGGGAGCGGTTGCAAGGTCATTTGGTTTAAGGTGGATTGCAGCACGGATGTCAGGTTGAAACCAGTCTCAAGCCACACTATGGCTCTCAAGGTGTCTGGAGGTTCCTGTGCCAAATGGTCCTGCAAAGCATCTCAAGGTCTCGAAAGGGTTCCGCCAGAAATAATAAAAATTGTCCTGCTTCTCTTCAAGTACGAGAAGTAGTCAGCTAAGGAAGTAAGTTGTTCAGTAAGGAAGGTAATATAGTAAGTCTACCAATCTTAGTTCGAGGGAGTATTCAACCACACATGTATGGATGTGTAAAATTCCGAAGGACATGACCAGAGTTATGTACCTTGCTCGAGCCACCGGGCCGACGCTCCAGCGCTCTCCAGCGGCTCCACCCAGCTCCACACCTCTTGCCAATCTCGAAATAACCCCGGTAAGAGGTAGGAGGTCAATACAAGTTTCATTTGTATGAATTCAACCCGCAGGTATATCTACGTGTAAATAATGGCTTTAATATATATATGG
Source organism: Mycena galopus ATCC 62051 (assembly GCA_014925785.1). Classification (NCBI taxonomy): domain Eukaryota; kingdom Fungi; phylum Basidiomycota; class Agaricomycetes; order Agaricales; family Mycenaceae; genus Mycena; species Mycena galopus. Next base: position 71,287 of record WIQG01000500.1, read on the forward strand.
CAATGTCTTTCTTAGCTCCGGAGCGGAAAGTGTCCGTCCCGTTGGAATTCCTCTCAAGACTTCCCAAGCCTCACGTAAAGTTGCTGCGGCTTGAGACACCTTGTGCGTCACCTATTTTGGCATGAGTGGCTTGCAACCCGTTGAAAGGCGTGGTTGAGCAGTTTGAAACTGCTTACAAGCCGTCTCAAGGCCTCAAGCGGAGTCAAGCCGTTGCAAGCAATCTGGGTGTTTCACAGTCTGAACAAATTTAGGAACAAGACGCTATCTCATCTCTCTAGACCTCTGAGTACTTGCCGTCAGCGAATATGACTGGATTGTACATCTTACGTTTTTGAGGCTGTAATATATCAAGTCAACTTGACGGTCCTATTCGAAATTTTTGTGATCACTTCAGTGTGCCGCTCCAGGCAAGGAATTGCGGCCCCTAAGTCTGTGTCTGCTTCCCAAGTGGAAGGGGCTGAGGAAAGGTTTGAAGGTTTTTCTCTTTGATGAGACGGAGAAAGTTTATAGGAACAAATGTGATGGAGAAAAGGAAATCGTCCGCACTGAAATACTTATGGCCTGTCAGGCTTCAGCATCGAGCCGAGGCAGCTTTCGCCATGCACTTCAGGACATAGCCATCAGCATGGAACTGAACACGCAGTGAGCACGTGCAGATTGAAGGCGCATCGGAACGGGCACGGGAGGCCGGATATGCGTCATCTTCGGCCCGCGAAGAACGGACGGAGAAGACAGGAAGGAAGGCGAGACACGGAGCTTGATGTTCCTATTGGCGTAGTCGTTTTCAAGAAGGCCTTGAACTCTGGCGTTGAGATAATTAACATCCAATTCATGTGTGCTGTGGAGAAAGCAAAGCAAAGAGCAAGATGGAGCGGGAGTGGGGTCAGGTGGGGCAGAGGGGCGGAGAAAGAAGGCGGGTAGGAGGGGGAAAGAAAGAGGGAGAAGACGATATAAGAACAGTTATACACCACCAGCATGCACCACGGAGGAGAAGAGCCACAAGACGAGCGGTCTTCAGATCATATCCGACAAGCACCAGCAGGAGTTGAGCTCTCAAGCCAGACCCAAGATCGGAAGCGGCGTACAAATTCAGCCAGTGCGAACACGAGAATGCTAGCGCGTGTTGATGCATGCTCCCACCTCGAATAGATCCACCTTAACAATCTGTGGTGGCCCGAGGAGTGGAAGCATTGTACCACGATATGAAACATCAACACCATTTCAAGCCTCGCACGGAAGGAGCGAAAGAGTGGAGCAGACAGCTCAAAATTAGTGTGGGGAGGGGGGGCTCGAGATCGAAATATATACCTGAACGGCGATCAAGTCAATTAGTGGCAGGTATTCAGAAAACATTGAAAATTCGTCGTGATGGGCTTGGAGAAAAAGGTGCGTGGAGGGGTGCAGAGACGAGTCGGACCGTTCAAACATTCGGCGTGAGTCGCAGTTCGAAGTCCAGGGAAAATTATTCCGTGGCTCGGAGTGTGACAAGACGAGAATGCAAGGTAGTCGCTCATAGACAGACACTACAAACATTTTACCTCATTGAAAGACAGTCACTCCTAGTGCGGATGGATCACATTCGAGAAAGGTGCGTGAAGAAAACTTCTATAAACCAAACCCTAACCAAAACCACTCAACAACACCTTCCTTAATAGGAATGAGAGTTTAAGTTCAGGGTGTAGACCAAGTATTAGGTCAAATAGCCAAGTGCGTGCAGGTTTCAACTGTTTGAGGAAGTCTTTTAGGTTGAGTGTGGTGCATTTTGTTGGGTCACAGAGCACTTTGCTTTGTTCACAGATGAACATAGGTTGTTTTTATATAAGGAACAGACTCAAAGGTCTGGCGTGGTGTGTTCTGAGGAACGGCTTTTTGCTAACATGTTGGCTTAACAAGCACACAACAGTGGTTTGCGAACAGGAACACAGGACACAGGACGCAGGACACACAAGAACATGTTCACGGACACAATGACAAGACAAAAACAAGACACAGGACACAGAAACGTTCAAGGACACAAGGACACAATTCAAGTTCACAAGTCCACATGGATATTAATCCAAAACCACAAGTCACTTTATAACAGGTGAAAGAACAGTTGTGCAAGACTACTGAGCTCTTGAGCCAAACCTGTCTACAACACAGCTGTGTCTAGAGGTGGGGTCTGGTACTGTACTGCTAAACTGACTGCTCTTTTATACTACTCTCTTATCATGATGACTAAATAAATATTATATACACTGGTCTGTTTACCTGTGAATTCTGACTCAGGATCTCTGCTTGAATAATGCCATTGGCTCCCTATACCGGTAGATCGAACACCGGTCCATACTTGATCAATTGAAGTTGAAATAGTATGGTATCTTGGTGATAATGCTGGGTCCGTGACTCGCCGCTCAGGTGACGCTCCTACCTGGACACATCTCTTCTTGATCCTAGCCCTATTCAGACTCTCCTGCTGAGTTCAGGGTCTCTTTGCGAGTGGCTTGCACAGTTCGCAGACACTGTCAAATTCTCGCAGTTCAACTTTAATGATCGCATTGCCATCTTTGATCAGACAGCTCCACCTGGAGCACACTTTGCCATCGGATGCCTAATCCATCTTGGTCATACTCCAGATCTGCGCGGACCTCGGAGCTATAGCCATTCGGGGTATTTGTCACTTTTCCATCTCGGAGCCCTCCACTTGCATGTGACACACATGTCCACAAATTCCAGGAATGCCACAACAAACAAAGTTTCTCTGGAGGTGGTTGCGACCACTGAGTTTCGTCTTTGATTACCAAATATAGATTCCTTCTAGTTCCTCTTAGTCCAAGTCAGCATCAGCGCTTCTAGGTGGGATTCTAGGTACAGTCTGGTTATTCGAGATTGTCTCCGTGTGAGCACAACTCTAGCTATGTGACTGGTAGCTCTCTGTGCGAGGCATTGCAGAAGCTTCTCAGGATGTCTGCATGACTGTTTATACTGAAAATCACAAAATAGCTGTGTTTCATGTGTGGCTGCTTTCACGGCTTATCATCGTACCTCGGTCCTTTGTAAAGGCAAGGAGCTGTAGGACAGATGAACCAGGCCCAGTCATCCAGATGGGTGCACTCGGGCGTGATGTGCTCCTCTCTACTGCAGCGGAAGCTACACATGAATCTGGGAAGAAACAGGTAAATCAGGGCTGTGCCTTCAAGGTTGACAGTTGCTGCAGAGTGGTAGGGAGGGTCAAGGAAACGCATGAAGAGAGCTGAAGAGCGCGGAGAAGAGACATGGTGGATTTGGGAGTAAGCCAAGCACGAGAGACTCGGAGAGAGGAAAGGAAGGGACAGTGATTGGAAGACGTGGTGTACTAACGACGCATGATGGACGCAAGGCTGAACAATGCCGATTGGTTGGCTTTTTTAGCAGGACGGATGCCAGGAGCCTGAACAGTGATAAAATCTTCGAGTGCATTGAAGATATCAATGAGCAAAATATAATACGAAGCCCACAAACTGAAAGTTGACAAATTTGAAACAAAACACAAAACTTCACCTAATGTCTATGACCAGGCCCCATCCGAATGAGCATCTCCTGCATATGATCTTGCTACAACCGGTAATGATGGCAGGTGCGGGCCATTCGCCACTGGATCTTTCGTTCTTTGATTACCTGAACAGCTCGTGTCCATAGAATCTGCACTAGATGCCCACTTCCGAGATGCGGACGGAGTTTCCTTGAATCAACAAGATCCAGTGGAATCAAATCATCTAAGTATTCGGAACGTCGAAGCGCAGCGCAATTTGACCCAGCCGAATATTAGATTGGGTGCACGAAACATTTAATTCAAAAAGGAAGTGGAAAAACCATAGTGATGACCCAGGCTCAATTCAAACGAGCGCCTCCCACACTTTGTCGCGCACGCTCGCGCACCAGGCTTGTAAAGCAACGTCGCCGAGATCACCGATACGTTCCCACGATTTCATATATTCCCTTCCCCAATCCACTCATATTATTGATATTCTGTTCTGCTCATCACCTTGTCCCCCTCTCTGCATTTCCTTCTGCATTGCCTCGCTCTCCTTGTTCCTACTAGTCTCACCTGTGTTTTTCTTTACTCCTCTGGCTCTCTGTATTCTACACAATATACAATTCCGATTCACATCGAAGCTCGGCTTGTCATTTGTCCCTCAGCCTTGGTTTTTGCTGAGGCTGCTCTCACTGTCTCCCCCACCTCATTCCTGCTCGCACAGCCCAAGTTTATTGAGTAGTGATTGAGCCACTCGCTCTCATCTCTTTCCTTCTGTGCTCATATGGTTGGCAAGTTTGTCTACATAAGACAAGTCGATCCTTCGCTTCGCTGCTATCATGGATATAGTCATTTTCAACTCAACAACCATGAGTTTATACGGTTTCAACTACTTCATATTCCCATTGCCTCACTCTGTGTCATTCTCTACTTCCCTCCTACCTACCATTTATTTACACTTATTTCAACATCCTTGGTATCTTTGGATACCAACCACCATTATTTCCAACATGCTTTGCTCTTATATTCCCGTGGTTACACCAGAGTATACAAACCACAAGTACAGGATAATATCAGCCATGTTACTAATTTCTGTTTTGTTTGTGGACTTGCATATGATTTGGGGGTTTGTACAAGTATCTTGGACATTATATTGCTTAGGGTACAGAATCACCTGTGTATTAGTAGGCATAACACTTGTGATTTGGGCTATTTCTGGGATGGCACAGTTTGTATCGTCGTTGGACTTTACAGCTGTTTTCAGATACTTTGACACTGCTGGTTTTTTTTGTGTCGCTGTTTCACTTTTGATGCTTGATAGAATTACCATATATAGACTTGATCCGCCAATTTGGATGAGCAAATAATTGTACCAGAATTTTTTCTGGTGTCTTTCCCCCACTGCACCCCACCTCCATTCTACAAGCGGCGTCCAGCATATAGTTGCTGATAGCTCTGTTGGCCATAACTGTGGAGAGGCTTGGACACGCAAACATGTCAGATTTCCAGATTAAGAGTGCCTTGGCGAATCACACCTGTATACAGTAATTCTATCAAAGCATCAAAAGCAAAACAATGACGCAAAAAAACTGGCAGTGTCAAGGTGAAAACAGCTGTAACATTGGGAAACCTTTCTGTTGGAAATAAGGGACTGGTGTTTGGAAATGTCTTGGACGTGATTGAGGCTATCTAGTATCTGGGAATCAAATCATTTATTTCATCATCATCATTCATCATCATTCATCATCATCATCGTCATTGCTCATTGCTCATCGTTCATCGGCATCACACATTGTCTCCGAGTCATCTGGGAAATAAGCTCTTGAAGCTTGTATTGTTTGGGAATAATCTGTCGTCTACCTCTTTGAGGTCCCTTGCACTTTGTGGAAGTGCCTATTGGCATGCTCATCAATCAGTACCCATCGGGTGTTGTGTACGAGCTCCTCCTCGGGAGTTAACATCCACTCATCTCTTACTCCTCCTCTATTCTCTGTACTACCAATCTCTCTCTCCCATCCTCCATTTTCTAGGTCGATACTGTTGTATTTCGTTCAATTCGTAGGGCGGTTTGGGGTGTGACACCATCCTACGAATTGTACCTTTCGTAACCGAGCCCCTTTAGGGAATTTGATCTGTCGGCAGCGCTCCGCAGACCTCGGCTAACTCGGCTAAGGCCAGAAATGCCTTTGTGACGCAGTGACTTACGAAAAATTTCGTAGATTTTTGGGTGTGTGATGCGTGACTCTACGAATTGAATGAAATACCACAGTATTATCCTTCCACGTTGTATACCCACGCAACACACATATCCTCATGGATAGAAGCTCGATCGCGTGTTCGCATCAAGAACAAGTGATACGCGTGTATCTTGCGACATCTTCATGTTAGGATTCTGGTCTGGCCGTCTCACATAACTATCTATATCTCTCCTCCCTCCGATACGTCCCTATGCTCACATATATTTTATTTCTCTCAGAATATATGAATTACTTCTCACTCTCATGTATTGAACTTCACGCAAAGTCACGTTCGGACGACCCGGCCTGCTCGGTGTGGACTGGAGATTGACTTGCACTGGACTTGGGCCCTCTAGTGCAAGCATCTGTTGGGGGCAGCGCTTGTCTCTCTATCCGTTGATAGGGCGTGTAACAGGATAAGCATGAAAACACCAGTTTTTATTCGCTTTCACGTCTATCAGTATGGGAAAGGAGAGGCATTAGATTTGAGAGCGTACACCTCTCCCCGGAGGTGGTAGGCTACGCTGTTGATGACCGAAAGCCAGCGGCTAAACAACTACACGGGTCGACGACTTAACAAAGGCTCTTACGGGTACTGCGTTCTGGCGGGAACTCACTACGCTGGGCTATGGGATGCAGTTCTGCTGTGCCCCTATGCGTCGGAGGTGATCAACGGGGAACTACCAATCATCGATAGTTGACTGCCTTCACCGGCGGGAGAACCGAACAGTTGGAAATGGTGATGATATCACAATAACAGAAAGATACGGAGTCTAGCCGGAGGATTGTACAAGTTCCTCCCGCTACTACAACCCACTCCTTAGAAGCCAGCTGAAGGTGACCCTTCACTGGCGGCCATACCCTTATGACACAACGAAGCATTAGGACGACCAGCGGGCGCACCAGCCAGCGGCGGCCGGAGTGCAAACTGCATATGATAAACACGAAGCTAACACGAAGCTAGCATCTGAACATCACATTATTTGATGGCGGGCTGGCAGATGCAGCTCAGCGGCTGGACAGCAATACGAAGAGGTTGGGAACCACTCGTTCGTCCCGGACCACACCTCCCGGAAGATAGAATCCTACATCCGTAGGTCCATCGCGACTAGAAGACTGAAAGACGACTGGCAGCAGATCGAGTCAACCTCGTGAGTCAGTGGGAGTTAGAAGAAGCGGATTGTACCGTCACAACCATCAGAAGATGAGCACGCCATAGAGGCTAGGCTCTGGATTCATGTGGAGTAAGCGGGAGGACAGAATACTCAGGGTTTAGAAATCCCTGTGGTACGATTGGCCATCCACCCGTTGGCAGTGCGACACGGTTTGATCCTCTTCAGTTCCTTTCATCTCCTTTAGTGACCTCCCGTTTGTATAAAAGACCGCGCTTGAGCATGTATTAGCCAGTATACTATCTGCCCGGAAATTGAGGGTGAATATAGTGGACTCTTGAGATAAAAGACATATTTTTGATATTCAGAAGAGGACCGGACGAAGCAAAGTCTTGAACAGTCCTCGGAAGCACGAGACATAAGTGCCCCCGCTCGAACGAGGTAGCCGCCACGTAACTGCCCCCGTCCTGCAGCTTCCGCCGCCATTGATATAAGTGCCCGCATCATCTCTTGTGGTTCAGGAGTGGTCCCCGCCATTCATAGAAGTGCCCCCATCACTGTAGTTCCGCTGCCTGTGGTTTGTGTGCTGCCTTCGACGATATAGCCGATAGTGCTATTGGCCCGTGTAAGAGCCCCCGTTGCTGCTCGCCGCCACCTTCGGTGTAACTGCCCCCGTCACTGTACTGCCACCGCTCTCGATATAAGTGCCCGCATTCCTTAACCAGGAGTCCCCGCCATTCGTGTAATTGCCCCGTAGTCAGAGGCCGCCGCCTTCCGTGTAACTGTCCCCGCGAGTAGTAGCCGCCGCCATCCGGTCGAGACCCATCTTTGGTGTAGCGCCGCCACCTGCAGTAGAAGTGCCCCGCTCCTAGCCAGAGCCGCCGCCATCTGCGTAACTGTCCCCGCGTTGTCGAGCCGCCGCCAGCCGTGTTCCCGTTGTACCAAGTAAGGCCTGTCTGTTGACGGTCTGCTCTGCAATCGCTACCCGTTGGCTCGGTGTCAGCCGTTGTTGAAATTCTGTTTCCCTCAAGAGTCGTCTGGCGGTCATTAGTCTTCCTATTGAACCCCTCGATTCTCTAGCAGCCAGAAGTCCCTGCTCTTGCATAACAAGTGCCCGAATGGCCCGTTGTTGTTGCTTTCCCACTACAAAGACATTACTTTTACTTCCCTTGCACACCCTCTTGAAGGGTGATACGTACCCTACTTCCCCGAACACATTCACGACATTTGGAGTTGGAGTTTGTGATATATTTTGTTGATTTGGATTGTTGGATTAGATTGTGTCTAGTGACTCTGTTCGCTGCGCTCTCTGGTTTGGTAGTTTGAGTTGGCATATCGATTACACGGCTGCACCCAAGTGCACCGTTTCACCGTCTTTGCACATTCCCCGGCAGGTTTGGGTTCAAAGGCGTGATTAGTGGGTTGTCTCATTTTCCTTCTTCTTCTCACGGACTCTTACTTACCTGACTCCTTTGTAACCTTGATTTGGCTGCACTTGGGCTCTGGTGATGCAAGAGACGTGTTTCAGCCACTGCCTCCTGTATTATGTCGTTGGCATGCAACAGATATGGGACTCCTCCTGGCTTCCCTCCACCATCTCTCTCTTCGAATTTTTGAGTCCTAAGCCTTTCTACCATCTGTCCCAAGTACAAGAAGTCGAGAGAGTGACCACGAGCATCCCACATCATTGTCCAGAGCTGAGTACCATTCCGATTTCGTTCCATTGAATATTTGATCTACAAGTGCAGCCTAGGGTGTAAACATGACCTTCTTCTCCCTTTGGTTCACCCCCAGACCTACCCATTCTTCCACAATGTCTTTGGAGACCACCACCACCACTACACACTGGACCTGAATGCAACTGCCCCTGCCCCCAGCGCACCTGCTGCACCCACGTGCTGGTGCCCCCTCGCACTGAGGCAGTGGCAAGGGCAGCAGACCCACTCCTGCTGCTGCAGGGACTGCAGAACCCGACCACGCCACAAGCGCACCCCCTCCCCAAACCCGGGGGCTGCCTTGCCCCTGCGCAATGCACAAGGGGGTCATAGGAAACTGAGGAGCTGTGGATGTACACACATTTAGTGGGCCGGGCAGGAATTTTTGGTAATTGGCAGTCACTTCGCAAAATAGATAAATCAGCAGATATGAAAACATACCTGACACTCTGTGTGCCAGCTCCTAAATAATGTAGACTGTAACTGTACATGATACGGGGAGATAAACCACTCTGATCTCCTGCCTGATGCAGCACATGTCGGAGCTTGTGTTTGCCGCTCCAATATAACTTGCGTCAGGCACAAATTATTCACGCCTAATATTGCTCCTGACATGTTGGGTGTCAGGAGCAGTATATGGTGCACTTGAATAATAAGAATCAGGTACAGTATAGGGATGTTCCCCAACACAATAAGAATCAGACGGCCGGATCTCGGCCATCACTCAGCATCAGTTGACCTGATTCTTACTGTGTCAGGGACCAGCCCAACACTGTACCTTATTCTTATTATTCAAGTGCACTATATACCACTCCTGACACCCAACATGTCAGGAGCAATATTAGGCATGAATGGTTCCTGGCCGAAAGTGCAGCCGAAAATATTGTTTTCAGCTGAGAGCTGCTGAAACAATAAGACTCGGCCGCGCTTTCGGCAACGGCCGGACGGCAACTGAAACTATTGTTTCCAACTACACCTTCAGTCGACCCGAAATTATGAATTCCAGCTTAACTGAAATAGTTCCCGAAATGACCACTTTCAGCTGCACTTTCGAACCAAAAGAAAATTTAGCCTGA